>CAXHSH010000805.1:0-98265 GCA_964019135.1 Arenicola marina
GGTACACCACCCGGCAGGATAATATGTGGTTACATATATATATAGCTTATAGCATATAGCCAGTGAGAATGTCATCGGCCCGAGCCCCTGGTCTCATCTGCATGTTGCATCCATGTAGCCACATTTGGTACTCTATATTTATTGCACTGAGGGGAGCCCAGGGATATATACCTCAGCACACGCAGTGGACACGCCAACAACAGGTTAATATGTCGTAATTTTAACAATTTAATACGAAACAACACACACTGCGCCCGCAGTGTTTAAAACTTAAGGAGTATTTTCACCCAGGTGCTAGAGGTTAAAGGGGTCGAGTCTATAAGCAGCAGAGCCATGACCAAACATTAATCGACCCATAACAAATCATCTTTTCTTGCATTAATCACAAGCGTCCGTTACCGGATTACATACCAGGCCTACTTCTGTCACTGCAAGCACCGTCCTTGTGTCTGGCACTTACGGGTCGTAAAGCTTCATATAATGTCCGAGAGCAAGGCCTTTACTGACTACGGCTCAGGTACGGCTGCCAATGTGGTAAACACACATGATAACCTCTTTACGGGCTCGGGGACACTAAGAGAGAAGCAACAGAGGGGGATGGGGGAGGGAGGCACACAGGTATGTGTCTGCGACAAATGTAACGCCTTAATCCTTTAAACAATTTACGCTGTTGCGGATACAAGGCTGAGAGGGAAGCAGCAGGTTGGCTGGTTGGGGAGAGGGGTGGGATTAGGGATGGGGGTTGGCTGGTTGGGGAGAGGGGTGGCTGGTTGGGGAGAGGGGTGGCTGGTTGGGGAGAGGGGTGGCTGGTTGGGGAGAGGGGTGGGATTAGGGATGGGGGTTGGCTGGTTGGGGAGAGGGGTGGGATTAGGGATGGCGGTTGGCTGGTTGGGGAGAGGGGTGGCTGGTTGGAGAGAGGGGTGGCTGGTTGGGGAGAGGGTTTGGGATTAGGGATGGGGGTTGGCTGGTTGGGGAGAGGGGTGGGATTAGGGATGGGGGTTGGCTGGTTGGGGAGAGGGGTGGCTGGTTGGGGAGAGGGGGTGGCTGGTTGGGGAGAGGGGTGGGATTAGGGATGGGGGTTGGCTGGTTGGGGAGAGGGGTGGGATTAGGGATGGGGGTTGGCTGGTTGGGGAGAGGGGTGGCTGGTTGGGAGAGGGGTGGGATTAGGGATGGGGGTTGGCTGGTTGGGGAGAGGGGTGGGATTAGGGATGGGGGTTGGCTGGTTGGGGAGAGGGGTGGGATTAGGGATGGGGGTTGGCTGGTTGGGGAGAGGGGTGGCTGGTTGGGGAGAGGGGGTGGGATTAGGGATGGGGGTTGGCTGGTTGGGGAGAGGGGTGGGATTAGGGATGGCGGTTGGCTGGTTGGGGAGAGGGGTGGCTGGTTGGGGAGAGGGGTGGGATTAGGGATGGGGGTTGGCTGGTTGGGGAGAGGGGTGGGATTAGGGATGGGGGTTGGCTGGTTGGGGAGAGGGGTGGGATTAGGGATGGCGGTTGGCTGGTTGGGGAGAGGGGTGGGATTAGGGATGGGGGTTGGCTGGTTGGGGAGAGGGGTGGCTGGTTGGGGAGAGGGGGTGGCTGGTTGGGGAGAGGGGTGGGATTAGGGATGGGGGTTGGCTGGTTGGGGAGAGGGGTGGGATTAGGGATGGGGGTTGGCTGGTTGGGGAGAGGGGTGGCTGGTTGGGGAGAGGGGTGGGATTAGGGATGGGGGTTGGCTGGTTGGGGAGAGGGGTGGGATTAGGGATGGGGGTTGGCTGGTTGGGGAGAGGGGTGGGATTAGGGATGGGGGTTGGCTGGTTGGGGAGAGGGGGTGGCTGGTTGGGGAGAGGGGTGGGATTAGGGATGGGGGTTGGCTGGTTGGGGCGAGGAGAGGGTGGGATTAGGGATGGCGGTTGGCTGGTTGGGGAGAGGGGTGGCTGGTTGGGGAGAGGGGTGGGATTAGGGATGGGGGTTGGCTGGTTGGGGAGAGGGGTGGGATTAGGGATGGCGGTTGGCTGGTTGGGGAGAGGGGTGGGATTAGGGATGGGGGTTGGCTGGTTGGGGAGAGGGGTGGGATTAGGGATGGGGGTTGGCTGGTTGGGGAGAGGGGGTGGGATTAGGGATGGGGGTTGGCTGGTTGGGGAGAGGGGTGGGATTAGGGACGGGGGTTGGCTGGTTGGGGAGAGGGGTGGGATTAGGGATGGGGGTTGGCTGGTTGGGGAGAGGGGTGGGATTAGGGATGGGGGTTGGCTGGTTGGGGAGAGGGGTGGGATTAGGGATGGGGGTTGGCTGGTTGGGGAGAGGGGTGGGATTAGGGATGGGGGTTGGCTGGTTGGGGAGAGGGGTGGCTGGTTGGGGAGAGGGGTGGGATTAGGGATGGGGGTTGGCTGGTTGGGGAGAGGGGTGGGATTAGGGATGGCGGTTGGCTGGTTGGGGAGAGGGGTGGGATTAGGGATGGGGGTTGGCTGGTTGGGGAGAGGGGTGGGATTAGGGATGGGGGTTGGCTGGTTGGGGAGAGGGGTGGGATTAGGGATGGGGGTTGGCTGGTTGGGGAGAGGGGTGGCTGGTTGGGGAGAGGGGGTGGGATTAGGGATGGGGGTTGGCTGGTTGGGGAGAGGGGTGGGATTAGGGATGGGGGTTGGCTGGTTGGGGAGAGGGGTGGGATTAGGGATGGGGGTTGGCTGGTTGGGGAGAGGGGTGGGATTAGGGATGGGGGTTGGCTGGTTGGGGAGAGGGGTGGGATTAGGGATGGCGGTTGGCTGGTTGGGGAGAGGGGTGGGATTAGGGATGGGGGTTGGCTGGTTGGGGAGAGGGGTGGCTGGTTGGGGAGAGGGGTGGCTGGTTGGGGAGAGGGGTGGGATTAGGGATGGGGGTTGGCTGGTTGGGGAGAGGGTTTGGGATTAGGGATGGGGGTTGGCTGGTTGGGGAGAGGGGTGGCTGGTTGGGGAGAGGGGTGGCTGGTTGGGGAGAGGGGTGGGATTAGGGATGGGGGTGGCTGGTTGGGGAGAGGGTTTGGGATTAGGGATGGGGGTTGGCTGGTTGGGGAGAGGGGTGGGATTAGGGATGGGGGTTGGCTGGTTGGGGAGAGGGGTGGGATTAGGGATGGGGGTTGGCTGGTTGGGGAGAGGGGTGGGATTAGGGATGGGGGTTGGCTGGTTGGGGAGAGGGGTGGGATTAGGGATGGCGGTTGGCTGGTTGGGGAGAGGGGTGGGATTAGGGATGGGGGTTGGCTGGTTGGGGAGGAGGGGTGGGATTAGGGATGGCGGTTGGCTGGTTGGGGAGAGGGGTGGGATTAGGGATGGGGGGTTGGCTGGTTGGGGAGAGGGGTGGCTGGTTGGGGAGAGGGGTGGCTGGTTGGGGAGAGGGGTGGGATTAGGGATGGGGGTTGGCTGGTTGGGGAGAGGGGTGGGATTAGGGATGGCGGTTGGCTGGTTGGGGAGAGGGGTGGGATTAGGGATGGGGGTTGGCTGGTTGGGGAGAGGGGGTGGCTGGTTGGGGAGAGGGGTGGCTGGTTGGGGAGAGGGGTGGGATTAGGGATGGGGGTTGGCTGGTTGGGGAGAGGGGTGGCTGGTTGGGGAGAGGGGTGGCTGGTTGGGGAGAGGGGTGGCTGGTTGGGGAGAGGGGTGGGATTAGGGATGGGGGTTGGCTGGTTGGGGAGAGGGGTGGGATTAGGGATGGGGGTTGGCTGGTTGGGGAGAGGGGTGGCTGGTTGGGGAGAGGGGTGGCTGGTTGGGGAGAGGGGTGGCTGGTTGGGGAGAGGGGTGGGATTAGGGATGGGGGTTGGCTGGTTGGGGAGAGGGGTGGGATTAGGGATGGCGGTTGGCTGGTTGGGGAGAGGGGTGGCTGGTTGGGGAGAGGGGTGGGATTAGGGATGGGGGTTGGCTGGTTGGGGAGAGGGGTGGGATTAGGGATGGCGGTTGGCTGGTTGGGGAGAGGGGTGGGATTAGGGATGGGGGTTGGCTGGTTGGGGAGAGGGGTGGGATTAGGGATGGGGGTTGGCTGGTTGGGGAGAGGGGTGGGATTAGGGATGGGGGTTGGCTGGTTGGGGAGAGGGGTGGGATTAGGGACGGGGGTTGGCTGGTTGGGGAGAGGGGTGGGATTAGGGATGGGGGTTGGCTGGTTGGGGAGAGGGGTGGGATTAGGGATGGGGGTTGGCTGGTTGGGGAGAGGGGTGGGATTAGGGATGGGGGTTGGCTGGTTGGGGAGAGGGGTGGGATTAGGGATGGGGGTTGGCTGGTTGGGGAGAGGGGTGGCTGGTTGGGGAGAGGGGTGGCTGGTTGGGGAGAGGGGTGGGATTAGGGATGGGGGTGGCTGGTTGGGGAGAGGGTTTGGGATTAGGGATGGGGGTTGGCTGGTTGGGGAGAGGGGTGGGATTAGGGATGGGGGTTGGCTGGTTGGGGAGAGGGGTGGGATTAGGGATGGGGGTTGGCTGGTTGGGGAGAGGGGTGGGATTAGGGATGGGGGTTGGCTGGTTGGGGAGAGGGGTGGGATTAGGGATGGCGGTTGGCTGGTTGGGGAGAGGGGTGGGATTAGGGATGGGGGTTGGCTGGTTGGGGAGAGGGGTGGGATTAGGGATGGCGGTTGGCTGGTTGGGGAGAGGGGTGGGATTAGGGATGGGGGTTGGCTGGTTGGGGAGAGGGGTGGCTGGTTGGGGAGAGGGGTGGCTGGTTGGGGAGAGGGGTGGGATTAGGGATGGGGGTTGGCTGGTTGGGGAGAGGGGTGGGATTAGGGATGGCGGTTGGCTGGTTGGGGAGAGGGGTGGCTGGTTGGGGAGAGGGGTGGGATTAGGGATGGGGGTGGCTGGTTGGGGAGAGGGTTTGGGATTAGGGATGGGGGTTGGCTGGTTGGGGAGAGGGGTGGGATTAGGGATGGGGGTTGGCTGGTTGGGGAGAGGGGTGGCTGGTTGGGGAGAGGGGTGGCTGGTTGGGGAGAGGGGTGGGATTAGGGATGGGGGTTGGCTGGTTGGGGAGAGGGGTGGCTGGTTGGGGAGAGGGGTGGGATTAGGGATGGGGGTTGGCTGGTTGGGGAGAGGGGTGGGATTAGGGATGGGGGTTGGCTGGTTGGGGAGAGGGGTGGCTGGTTGGGGAGAGGGGTGGCTGGTTGGGGAGAGGGGTGGCTGGTTGGGGAGAGGGGTGGGATTAGGGATGGGGGTTGGCTGGTTGGGGAGAGGGGTGGGATTAGGGATGGGGGTTGGCTGGTTGGGGAGAGGGGTGGGATTAGGGATGGGGGTTGGCTGGTTGGGGAGAGGGGTGGCTGGTTGGGGAGAGGGGTGGCTGGTTGGGGAGAGGGGTGGGATTAGGGATGGGGGTTGGCTGGTTGGGGAGAGGGGTGGGATTAGGGATGGGGGTTGGCTGGTTGGGGAGAGGGGTGGCTGGTTGGGGAGAGGGGTGGCTGGTTGGGGAGAGGGGTGGCTGGTTGGGGAGAGGGGTGGGATTAGGGATGGGGGTTGGCTGGTTGGGGAGAGGGGTGGCTGGTTGGGGAGAGGGGTGGCTGGTTGGGGAGAGGGGTGGGATTTTAAATGATTTCTAACCAGTAGGTAGGCCTAGGCCTAGGCTTACGCGGCGTATTTCTTCAACCCCCGCACACTCCCCTACTTCTCTGTCCCTCTCTTTCTGTCTCCAAAGTAATTTCCAAAGAGAAATGTTACCAAATGGAAGTCACGCAGCTGGTGAAATAGCGATAATAGACTGACTGAGAAGAAAGACAGTAAAAATAGGCTTTCACGGCGACATACCAAGATGGCACAGTTGTTCTTCCTCTTTTGTCTAGAGGGGTCCTAAAAAGTGACATCGATAGCGGCAGTTGCAGTTTAGCCAAAATGCCTGCCCCATCCGTGTGGTTCCCATGACAACTCTGACTGGCCGTACCTCAAACAGATGTTTCACCTCGGGACCGGGGTCTTTCTCCTTGGTCTGGTCAGCCGTCGTGGAGTTGTAGAGCACTTGTTCCGGCTTCGATACGCTAAAGCAAAACACAAGAAATGCTGAATCTGGTCAATAACCAACGTAAGTTACAAAGTGAGAGCGCGTGGACAATTGTCTAAGGACGGTGTGTGGAGCGGGTATAGCGCTCCCGGCTGGGTGAAGGAGGCACCAACAATCACATTGTCTAAGGACAGTGTGTGGAGCGGGTATAGCGCTCCCGACTGGGTGAAGGAGGCACCAACCCTCACATTGTCTAAGGACAGTGTGTGGAGCGGGTATAGCGCTCCCGGCTGGGTGAAGGAGGCACCAACAATCACATTGTCTAAGGACAGTGTGTGGAGCGGGTATAGCGCTCCCGACTGGGTGAAGGAGGCACCAACCCTCACATTGTCTAAGGACAGTGTGTGGAGCGGGTATAGCGCTCCCGGCTGGGTGAAGGAGGCACCAACAATCACATTGTCTAAGGACAGTGTGTGGAGCGGGTATAGCGCTCCCGGTTGGGTGAAGGAGGCACCAACCCTCACATTGTCTAAGGACAGTGTGTGGAGCGGGTATAGCGCTCCCGGCTGGGTGAAGGAGGCACCAACAATCACATTGTCTAAGGACAGTGTGTGGAGCGGGTATAGCGCTCCCGGCTGGGTGAAGGAGGCACCAACCCTCACATCGTCTAAGGACAGTGTGTGGAGCGGGTATAGCGCTCCCGACTGGGTGAAGGAGGCACCAACCCTCACATCGTCTAAGGACAGTGTGTGGAGCGGGTATAGCGCTCCCGGCTGGGTGAAGGAGGCACCAACCCTCACATCGTCTAAGGACAGTGTGTGGAGCGGGTATAGCGCTCCCGACTGGGTGAAGGAGGCACTAACCCTCACATTGTCTAAGGACAGTGTGTGGAGCGGGTATAGCGCTCCCGACTGGGTGAAGGAGGCACCAACCCTCACATTGTCTAAGGACAGTGTGTGGAGCGGGTATAGCGCTCCCGGCTGGGTGAAGGAGGCACCAACCCTCACATCGTCTAAGGACAGTGTGTGGAGCGGGTATAGCGCTCCCGACTGAGTGAAGGAGGCACCAACCCTCACATCGTCTAAGGACAGTGTGTGGAGCGGGTATAGCGCTCCCGGCTGGGTGAAGGAGGCACCAACCCTCACATCGTCTAAGGACAGTGTGTGGAGCGGGTATAGCGCTCCCGACTGGGTGAAGGAGGCACTAACCCTCACATTGTCTAAGGACAGTGTGTGGAGCGGGTATAGCGCTCCCGGCTGGGTGAAGGAGGCACCAACCCTCACATTGTCTCAGGACAGTGTGTGGAACGGGTATAGCGCTCCCGGTTGGGTGAAGGAGGCACCAACCCTCACATTGTCTAATGACAGTGTGTGGAGCGGGTATAGCGCTCCCGGCTGGGTGAAGGAGGCACCAACCCTCACATTGTCTAAGGACAGTGTGTGGAGCGGGTATAGCGCTCCCGGTTGGGTGAAGGAGGCACCAACCCTCACATTGTCTAAGGACAGTGTGTGGAGCGGGTATAGCGCTCCCGACTGGGTGAAGGAGGCACTAACCCTCACATTGTCTAAGGACAGTGTGTGGAGCGGGTATAGCGCTCCCGGCTGGGTGAGGGAGGCACCAACCCTCACATTGTCTAAGGACAGTGTGTGGAGCGGGTATAGCGCTCCCGGTTTGGTGAAGGAGGCACCAACCCTCACATGACTCAACAAGCTATGAGCATCCTCGGCATTCTCCCCTCACCTCCCGAAAAAATCGTGACAAAAAAAGATTAAGCGCCCTTGATGTGTGGTGTGGTACCTTGAGGTGTGGTGTGGTACATAGAGGTGTGGTGTGGTACCTTGAGGTGTGGTGTGGTACATAGAGGTGTGGTGTGGTACCTTGAGGTGTGGTGTGGTACCTTGAGGTGTGGTGTGGTACATAGAGGTGTGGTGTGGTACCTTGAGGTGTGGTGTGGTACCTTGGGGTGTGGTGTGGTACCTTGAGGTGTGGTGTGGTACCTTGAGGTGTGGTGTGGTGCCCTAAGGGGGGGTGGGGGGTGGTTGTGGTACCTTGAGGTGTGGTGTTGTACCTTGAGGTGTGGCGTGGTGCCTTAAGGGGGGGTGGGGGGTGGTTGTGGTGCCTTGAGGTGTGATGTGGTACCTTGAGGTGTGGTGTGGTGCCTTAAGGGGGGGTGGGGGGTGGTTGTGGTGCCTTGAGGTGTGGTGTGGTACCTTGGGGTGGGGTGTAGTAGCTTGGGGTGGGGTGTGGTACCTTCAGGTGGGGTGTAGTACCTTGAGGTGGGGTGTAGTACCTTGAGGTGGGATGTAGTACCTTGGGGTGTGGTGTGGTACCTTCAGGTGGGGTGTAGTACCTTGGGGTAGGGTGCAGTACCTTGGGGTGGGGTGTGGTACTTTGAGGTGGGGTGTAGTACCTTGAGGTGTGGTGTGGTACCTTGGGGTGTGGTGTGGTACCTTGGGGTGGGGTGTAGTACCTTGGGGTGGGGTGTAGTACCTTGAAGTGTGGTGTGGTACCTTGAGGTGGGGTATAGTACCTTGAGGTGGGGCGTAGTACCTTGGGGTGGGGTGTAGTACCTTGAGGTGGGGTGTTGTACCTTGGGGTGTGGTGTAGTACCTTGGGGTGGGGTGTAGTACCTTGGGGTGGGGTGTGGTACCTTGGGGTGCGGGGCCTTGAGGTGGGGCGTAGTACCTTGGGGTGGGGTGTAGTACCTTGAGGTGGGGTGTAGTACCTTGAGGTGGGGTGTAGTACCTTGAGGTGGGGTGTAGTACCTTGAGGTAAGGTGTAGTACCTTGAGGTGGGGTGTAGTACCTTGGGGTGGGGTGTTGTACCTTGGGGTGAGGTGTAGTACGTTGGGGTGGGGTGTAGTACCTTGGGGTGGGGTGTGGTACCTTGAGGTGGGGTGTAGTACCTTGGGGTGGGATGTAGTACCTTGGGGTGGGGTGTAGAACCTTGGGGTGGGGTGTAGTACCTTGGGGTGGGGTGTGGTACCTTGAGGTGGGGTGTAGTACCTTGGGGTGGGGTGTAGTACCTTGAGGTGGGGTGTAGTACCTTGGTGTGTGGTGTAGTACCTTGAGGTGGGGTGTAGTACCTTGGGGTGGGGTGTGGTACCTTGGGGTGTGGTGTGGTACCTTGGGGTGGGGTGTAGTACCTTGGGGTGGGGTGTAGTACCTTGAGGTAGGGTGTAGTACCTTGAGGTGGGGTGTAGTACCTTGGGGTGGGGTGTTGTACCTTGGGGTGAGGTGTAGTACGTTGGGGTGGGGTGTAGTACCTTGGGGTGGGGTGTGGTACCTTGAGGTGGGGTGTAGTACCTTGGGGTGGGGTGTAGTACCTTGGGGTGGGGTGTGGTACCTTGAGGTGGGGTGTAGTACCTTGGGGTGGGGTGTAGTACCTTGAGGTGGGGTGTAGTACCTTGGTGTGTGGTGTAGTACCTTGAGGTGGGGTGTAGAACCTTGGGGTGGGGTGTGGTACCTTGAGGTGGGGTGTAGTACCTTGGGGTGGGGTGTTGTACCTTGGGGTGAGGTGTAGTACGTTGGGGTGGGGTGTAGTACCTTGGGGTGGGGTGTGGTACCTTGAGGTGGGGTGTAGTACCTTGGGGTGGGGTGTAGTACCTTGGGGTGGGTTGTGGTACCTTGAGGTGGGGTGCAGTACCTTGGTGTGTGGTGTAGTACCTTGAGGTGGGGTGTAGTACCTTGGGGTGGGGTGTGGTACCTTGAGGTGGGGTATAGTACCTTGAGGTGGGGTGTAGTACCTTGGGGTGGGGTGTTGTACCTTGGGGTGAGGTGTAGTACGTTGGGGTGGGGTGTAGTACCTTGGGGTGGGGTGTGGTACCTTGAGGTGGGGTATAGTACCTTGAGGTGGGGTGTAGTACCTTGGGGTGGGGTGTAGTACCTTGGGGTGGGGTGTGGTACCTTGAGGTGGGGTGTAGTACCTTGGGGTGGGGTGTAGTACCTTGAGGTGGGGTGTAGTACCTTGGGGTGAGGTGTAGTACCTTGGGGTGGGGTGTGGTACCTTGAGGTAAGGTGTAGTACCTTGGGGTGGGGTGTAGTACCTTGAGGTGGGGTGTAGTACCTTGGTGTGTGGTGTAGTACCTTGAGGTGGGGTGTAGAACCTTGGGGTGGGGTGTGGTACCTTGAGGTGGGGTGTAGTACCTTGGGGTGGGGTGTTGTACCTTGGGGTGAGGTGTAGTACGTTGGGGTGTGGTGTAGTATCTTGGGGTGGGGTGTGGTACCTTGAGGTGGGGTGTAGTACCTTGGGGTGGGGTGTAGTACCTTGGGGTGGGGTGTGGTACCTTGAGGTGGGGTGTAGTACCTTGGTGTGTGAAGTAGTACCTTGAGGTGGGGTGTAGTACCTTGGGGTGGGGTGTGGTACCTTGAGGTGGGGTATAGTACCTTGAGGTGGGGTGTAGTACCTTGGGGTGGGGTGTTGTACCTTGGGGTGAGGTGTAGTACGTTGGGGTGGGGTGTAGTACCTTGGGGTGGGGTGTGATACCTTGAGGTGGGGTATAGTACCTTGAGGTGGGGTGTAGTACCTTGGGGTGGGGTGTAGTACCTTGGGGTGGGGTGTGGTACCTTGGGGTGGAGTGTGGTACCTTGGGGTGTGGTGTGGTACCTTGGGGTGTTGTGTGGTACCTTGGGGTGGGGTGTAGTACCTTGGGGTGGGGTGTGGTACCTTGAGGTGGGTGTAGTACCTTGAGGTGGGGTGTAGTACCTTGGTGTGTGGTGTAGTACCTTGAGGTGGGGTGTAGTACCTTGGGGTGGGGTGTGGTACCTTGGGGTGTGGTGTGGTACCTTGGGGTGGGGTGTAGTACCTTGAGGTAGGGTGTAGTACCTTGGGGTGGGGTGTTGTACCTTGGGGTGAGGTGTAGTACCTTGGGGTGGGGTGTAGTACCTTGGGGTGGGGTGTTGTACCTTGAGGTGGGGTGTAGTACCTTGGGGTGGGGTGTAGTACCTTGGGGTGGGGTGTGGTACCTTGAGATGGGGTGTAGTACCTTGGGGTGTGGTGTAGTACCTTGAGGTGGGGTGTAGTACCTTGGGGTGGGGTGTGGTACCTTAGGGTGTGGTGTTGTACCTTGACGTGGGGTGTGGTACCTTGGGGTGTGGTGTAGTACCTTGAGGTGGGGTGTGGTACCTTGGGGTGTGGTGTAGTAGCTTGGGGTGTGGTGTGGTACCTTGGGGTGGGGTGTAGTACCTTGGGGTGGGGTGTAGTAGCTTGGGGTGTGGTGTAGTACCTTGGGGTGGGGTGTAGTAGCTTGGGGTGGGGTGTAGTAGCTTGAGGTGGGGTGTTGTACCTTGAGGTAGGGTGTAGTACCTTGAGGTGGGGTGTAGTACCTTGAGGTGGGGTGTAGTACCTTGACGTGGGGTGTAGTACCTTGAGGTGGGATGTAGTACCTTGGGGTGTGGTGTAGTACCTTGAGGTGGGGTGTGGTACCTTGGGGTGGGGTGTAGTACCTTGGGGTAGGGTGTAGTACCTTGGGGTAGGGTGTAGTACCTTGAGGTGGAGTGTAGTTCCTTGAGGTGGGGTGTAGTACCTTGAGGTAAGGTGTAGTACCTTGAGGTGGGGTGTAGTACTTTGGGGTGTGGTGTAGTACCTTGAGGTGGGGTGTAGTACCTTGAGGTGGGGTGTAGTACCTTGGGGTGGGGTGTAGTACCTTGGGGTGGGGTGTAGTACCTTGGGGCAGGGTGTAGTACCTTGAGGTGGGGTGTAGTTCCTTGAGGTGGGGTATGGTACCTTGGGGTGGGGTGTAGTACCTTGCGGTAGGGTGTAGTACCTTGAGGTGGGGTGTAGTTCCTTGAGGTGGGGTGTAGTACCTTGAGGTTGGGTGTAGTACCTTGAGGTGGGATGTAGTACCTTGGGGTGTGGTGTAGTACCTTCAGGTGGGGTGTAGTACCTTGAGGTGGGGTGTAGTACCTTGAGGTGGGATGTAGTACCTTGGGGTGGGGTGTAGTAGCTTGGGGTGGGGTGTAGTAGCTTGAGGTGGGTGTTGTACCTTGAGGTGGGGTGTAGTACCTTGAGGTGGGGTGTAGTACCTTGAGGTGGGGTGTTGTACCTTGGGGTGGGGTGTAGTACCTTGGGGTGGGGTGTAGTAGCTTGAGGTGGGTGTTGTACCTTGGGGTGGGGTGTAGTACCTTGGGGTAGGGTGTAGTACCTTGAGGTGGGGTGTAGTTCCTTGAAGTGGGGTGTAGTACCTTGAGGTTGGGTGCAGTACCTTGAGGTGGGGTGTAATGCCTTGGGGTGGGGTGTAGTACCTTGAGGTGTGGTGTGGTACCTTGGGGTGTGGTGTGGTACCTTGGGGTGGGGTGTAGTAGCTTGAGGTGGGTGTTGTACCTTGGGGTGGGGTGTAGTACCTTGGGGTAGGGTGTAGTACCTTGAGGTGGGGTGTAGTTCCTTGAAGTGGGGTGTAGTACCTTGAGGTTGGGTGCAGTACCTTGAGGTGGGGTGTAATACCTTGGGGTGGGGTGTAGTACCTTGAGGTGTGGTGTGGTACCTTGGGGTGGGGTGTAGTATCTTGGGGTAGGGTGTAGTACCTTGAGGTGGGGTGTAGTTCCTTGAAGTGGGGTGTAGTACCTTGAGGTTGGGTGTAGTACCTTGAGGTGGGGTGTAGTACCTTGGGGTGGAGTGTGGTACCTTGGGGTGGAGTGTGGTACCTTGGGGTGTGGTGTGGTGCCTTGAGGGGGGGTGGGGGGTGGTTGTGGTACCTTGAGGTGTGGTGTTGTACCTTGAGGTGTGGTGTGGTGCCTTAAGGGGGGGTGGGGGGTGGTTGTGGTGCCTTGAGGTGTGATGTGGTACCTTGAGGTGTGGTGTGGTGCCTTAAGGGGGGTGGGGGGTGGTTGTGGTGCCTTGAGGTGTGGTGTGGTACCTTGGGGTGGGGTGTAGTAGCTTGGGGTGGGGTGTGGTACCTTGAGGTGGGGTGTAGTACCTTGGGGTGTGGTGTAGTACCTTGGGGTGTGGTGTGGTACCTTGAGGTGTGGTGTGGTACCTTGGGGTGTGGTGTGGTACCTTGAGGTGTGGTGTGGTACCTTGAGGTGTGGTCTGGTGCCTTAAGGAGGGGGTGGGGGGTGGTTGCGGTACCTTGAGGTGTGGTGTTGTACCTTGAGGTGTGGTGTGGTGCCTTAAGGGGGGCGGTGGGGGGTGGTTGTGGTGCCTTGAGGTGTGATGTGGTACCTTGAGGTGTGGTGTGGTGCCTTAAGGGGGGGTGGGGGGTGGTTGTGGTGCCTTGAGGTGTGGTGTGGTACCTTGGGGTGGGGTGTAGTAGCTTGGGGTGTGGTGTGGTACCTTGAGGTGGGATGTAGTACCTTGGGGTGTGGTGTAGTACCTTGGGGTGGGGTGTAGTACCTTGAGGTGGGGTGTAGTACCTTGGGGTGTGGTGTAGTACCTTGGGGTGGGGTGTGGTACCTTGAGGTGTGGTGTGGTACCTTGGGGTGTGGTGTGGTACCTTGGGGTGTGGTGTGGTACCTTGGGGTGGGGTGTAGTACCTTGGGGTGTGGTGAAGTACATTGAGGTGGGGTGTAGTACCTTGGGGTGTGGTGTAGTACCTTGAGGTGGGGTGTAGTACCTTGGGGTGTGGTGTGGTACCTTGAGGTGTGGCGTGGTACCTTGGGGTGTGGTGTAGTACCTTGAGGTGGGGTGTAGTATCTTGGGGTGTGGTGTGGTACCTTGAGGTGTGGTGTGGTACCTTTAGGTGTGGTGTGGTACCTTGGGGTGTGGTGTGGTACCTGGAGGTGTGGGGTGTGGTACCTTGAGGTGTGGTGTGGTGCCTTAGGGGTGGGGTGTAGTACCTTGGGGTGCGGGGCCTTGAGGTGGGGCGTAGTACCTTGGGGTGGGGTGTAGTACCTTGAGGTGGGGTGTAGTACCTTGGAGTGTGGTGTAGTACCTTCAGCTGGGGTGTAGTACCTTGAGGTGGGGTGTAGTACCTTGAGGTGGGATGTAGTACCTTGGGGTGGGGTGTAGTACCTTGGGGTGTGGTGTGGTACCTTGAGGTAGGGTGTAGTACCTTGGGGTGGGGTGTAGTACCTTGGGGTGGGGTGTAGTACCTTGAGGTGGGGTGTAGTACCTTGATGTGGGGTGTGGTACCTTGAGGTGGGGTGTAGTACCTTTGGGTGGGGTGTGGTACCTTGGGGTGCGGGGCCTTGAGGTGGGGTGTAGTACCTTGAGGTGGGATGTAGTATCTTGGGGTGCGGTGTAGTACCTTGGGGTGGGGTGTAGTACCTTGGGGTGGGGTGTTGTACCTTGGGGTGTGGTGTAGTACCTTGGGGTGATGTGTAGTACCTTGGGGTGGGGTGTGGTACCCTGAGGTGGGGTGTAGTACCTTGGGGTGCGGGGCCTTGAGGTGGGGCGTAGTACCTTGGGGTGGGGTTTAGTACCTTGAGGTGGGGTGTAGTACCTTGGGGTGCGGGGCCTTGAGGTGGGGTGTAGTACCTTGAGGTGGGGCGTAGTACCTTGGGGTGGGGCGTAGTACCTTGGGGTGGGGTGTAGTACATTGAGGTGGGGCGTAGTACTTTGGGATGGGGTGTAGTACCTTGAGGTCGGGTGTAGTACCTTGGGGTGGGATGTAGTACCTTGAGGTGGGGCGTAGTACCTTGGGGTGGGGTGTAGTACCTTGAGGTGGGGCGTAGTACCTTGGGGTGGGGTGTAGTACCTTGAGGTGGGGTGTAGTACCTTGGGGTGTGGTGTGGTACCTTGAGGTGTGGTGTGGTACCTTTAGGTGTGGTGTGGTACCTTGGGGTGTGGTGTGGTACCTGGAGGTGTGGGGTGTGGTACCTTGAGGTGTGGTGTGGTGCCTTAGGGGTGGGGTGTAGTACCTTGGGGTGCGGGGCCTTGAGGTGGGGCGTAGTACCTTGGGGTGGGGTGTAGTACCTTGAGGTGGGGTGTAGTACCTTGGAGTGTGGTGTAGTACCTTCAGCTGGGGTGTAGTACCTTGAGGTGGGGTGTAGTACCTTGAGGTGGGATGTAGTACCTTGGGGTGGGGTGTAGTACCTTGGGGTGTGGTGTGGTACCTTGAGGTAGGGTGTAGTACCTTGGGGTGGGGTGTAGTACCTTGGGGTGGGGTGTAGTACCTTGAGGTGGGGTGTAGTACCTTGATGTGGGGTGTGGTACCTTGAGGTGGGGTGTAGTACCTTTGGGTGGGGTGTGGTACCTTGGGGTGCGGGGCCTTGAGGTGGGGTGTAGTACCTTGAGGTGGGATGTAGTATCTTGGGGTGCGGTGTAGTACCTTGGGGTGGGGTGTAGTACCTTGGGGTGGGGTGTTGTACCTTGGGGTGTGGTGTAGTACCTTGGGGTGGGGTGTAGTACCTTGGGGTGGGGTGTGGTACCCTGAGGTGGGGTGTAATACCTTGGGGTGCGGGGCCTTGAGGTGGGGCGTAGTACCTTGGGGTGGGGTTTAGTACCTTGAGGTGGGGTGTAGTACCTTGGGGTGCGGGGCCTTGAGGTGGGGTGTAGTACCTTGAGGTGGGGCGTAGTACCTTGGGGTGGGGCGTAGTACCTTGGGGTGGGGTGTAGTACATTGAGGTGGGGCGTAGTACTTTGGGGTGGGGTGTAGTACCTTGAGGTCGGGTGTAGTACCTTGGGGTGGGATGTAGTACCTTGAGGTGGGGCGTAGTACCTTGGGGTGGGGTGTAGTACCTTGAGGTGGGGCGTAGTACCTTGGGGTGGGGTGTAATACCTTGAGGTGGGATGTAGTATCTTGGGGTGGGGTGTAGTACCTTGGGGTGGGGTGTTGTACCTTGGGGTGTGGTGTAGTACCTTGGGGTGGGGTGTAGTACCTTGGGGTGGGGTGTAGTACCTTGGGGTGCGGGGCCTTGAGGTGGGGCGTAGTACCTTGGGGTGGGGTGTAGTACCTTGAGGTAGGGTGTAGTACCTTGGGGTGCGGGGCCTTGAGGTGGGGCGTAGTACCTTGGGGTGGGGTGTAGTACCTTGAGGTGGGGTGTAGTACCTTGGGGTGCGGGGCCTTGGGGTGGGGTGTAGTACCTTGGGGTGGGGTGTAGTACCTTGAGGTGTGGTGTAGTACCTTGGGGTGGGGGGTAGTACCTTGAGGTGGGGCGTAGTACCTTGGGGTGGGGTGTAGTACCTTGAGGTGGGGCGTAGTACCTTGGGGTGGGGTGTAATACCTTGAGGTGGGATGTAGTATCTTGGGGTGGGGTGTAGTACCTTGGGGTGGGGTGTTGTACCTTGGGGTGTGGTGTAGTACCTTGGGGTGGGGTGTAGTACCTTGGGGTGGGGTGTAGTACCTTGAGCTGGGGTGTAGTACCTTGGGGTGCGGGGCCTTGAGGTGGGGCGTAGTAACTTGGGGTGGGGTGTAGTACCTTGAGGTGGGGTGTAGTATCTTGGGGTGCGGGGCCTTGAGGTGGGGTGTAGTACCTTTGGGTGGGGTGTAGTACCTTGAGGTGGGGCGTAGTACCTTGGGGTGGGGTGTAGTACCTTGAGGTGGGGTGTAGTACCTTGGGGTGCGGGGCCTTGGGGTGGGGTGTAGTACCTTGGGGTGGGGTGTGGTACCCTGAGGTGGGGTGCAGTACCTTGGGGTGCGGGGCCTTGAGGTGGGGTGTAGTACCTTGGGGTGGGGTGTAGTACCTTGGGGTAGGGTGTAGTACCTTGGGGTGGGGTGTAGTACCTTGGGGTGCGGGGCCTTGAGGTGGGGTGTAGTACCTTGGGGTGGGGTGTAGTACCTTGGGGTGGGGTGTAGTACCTTGGGGTGGGGTGTAGTACCTTGGGGTGCGGGGCCTTGAGGTGGGGTGTAGTACCTGGG
This sequence comes from Arenicola marina, assembly GCA_964019135.1. NCBI lineage: Eukaryota > Metazoa > Annelida > Polychaeta > Arenicolidae > Arenicola > Arenicola marina. Next base: position 16,635 of record CAXHSH010000805.1, read on the forward strand.
GGTGGGGTGTAGTACCTTGAGATGGGGTGTAGTACCTTGAGGTGGGGTGTAGTACCTTGGGGTGGGGTGTAGTACCTTGGGGTGCGGGGCCTTGAGGTGGGGGGTAGTACCTGGGGGTGGGGTGTAGTACCTTGAGGTGGGGTGTAGTACCTTGGGGTGGGGTGTAGTACCTTGGGGTACGGGGCCTTGAGGTGGGGCGTAGTACCTTGGGGTGGGGTGTAGTACCTTGAGGTGGGGTGTAGTACCTTGAGGTGGGGTGTAGTACCTTGAGGTAAGGTGTAGTACCTTGAGGTGGGGTGTAGTACCTTGGGGTGGGGTGTTGTACCTTGGGGTGAGGTGTAGTACCTTGGGGTGGGGTGTAGTACCTTGGGGTGGGGTGTAGTACCTTGAGGTGGGGTGTAGTACCTTGAGGTAAGGTGTAGTACCTTGAGGTGGGGTGTAGTACCTTGGGGTGGGGTGTAGTACCTTGGGGTGGGGTGTTGTACCTTGAGGTGGGGTGTAGTACCTTGGGGTGCGGGGCCTTGAGGTGGGGTGTAGTACCTGGGGGTGGGGTGTAGTACCTTGAGGTGGGGTGTAGAACCTTGGGGTGGGGTGTAGTACCTTGGGGTACGGGGCCTTGAGGTGGGGCGTAGTACCTTGGGGTGGGGTGTAGTACCTTGAGGTGGGGTGTAGTACCTTGAGGTGGGGTGTAGTACCTTGAGGTAAGGTGTAGTACCTTGAGGTGGGGTGTAGTACCTTGGGGTGGGGTGTTGTACCTTGGGGTGAGGTGTAGTACCTTGGGGTGGGGTGTAGTACCTTGGGGTGGGGTGTAGTACCTTGAGGTGGGGTGTTGTACCTTGAGGTGGGGTGTAGTACCTTGGGGTGGGGTGTAGTACCTTGGGGTGGGGTGTAGTACCTTGGGGTGGGGTGTGGTACCTTGAGGTGGGGTGTAGTACCTTGGGGTGGGGTGTAGTATCTTGAGGTGGGGTGTAGTACCTTGGGGTGTGGCGTAGTACCTTAAGGTGGGGTGTAGTACCTTGGAGTGGGGTGTGGTACCTTGGGGTGTGGTGTGGTACCTTGGGCTGGGGTGTAGTACCTTGAGGTAGGGTGTAGTACCTTGAGGTGGGGTGTAGTACCTTGGGGTGGGGTGTTGTACCTTGGGGTGAGGTGTAGTACCTTGGGGTGGGGTGTAGTACCTTGGGGTGGGGTGTTGTGCCTTGAGGTGGGGTGTAGTACCTTGGGGTGGGGTGTAGTACCTTGGGGTGTGGTGTGGTACCTTGGGGTGGGGTGTAGTACCTTGGGGTGGAGTGTGGTACCTTGGGGTGGAGTGTGGTACCTTGGGGTGTGGTGTGGTGCCTTAAGGGGGGGTGGGGGGTGGTTGTGGGACCTTGAGGTGTGGTGTTGTACCTTGAGGTGTGGTGTGGTGCCTTAAGGGGGGGTGGGGGGTGGTTGTGGTGCCTTGAGGTGTGATGTGGTACCTTGAGGTGTGGTGTGGTGCCTTAAGGGGGGGTGGGGGGTGGTTGTGGTGCCTTGAGGTGTGGTGTGGTACCTTGGGGTGGGGTGTAGTAGCTTGGGGTGGGGTGTGGTACCTTGAGGTGGGGTGTAGTACCTTGGGGTGTGGCGTAGTACCTTGGGGTGTGGTGTGGTACCTTGAGGTGTGGTGTGGTACCTTGGGGTGTGGTGTGGTACCTTGAGGTGTGGTGTGGTACCTTGAGGTGTGGTGTGGTGCCTTAAGGGGGGCGGTGGGGGGTGGTTGTGGTGCCTTGAGGTGTGATGTGGTACCTTGAGGTGTGGTGTGGTGCCTTAAGGGGGGGTGGGGGGTGGTCGTGGTGCCTTGAGGTGTGGTGTGGTACCTTGGGGTGGGGTGTAGTAGCTTGGGGTGGGGTGTGGTACCTTGAGGTGGGGTGTGGTACCTTGAGGTGGAGTGTAGTACCTTGGGGTGGGGTGTAGTACCTTGGGGTGTGGTGTGGTACCTTGAGGTGGGATGTAGTACCTTGGGGTGTGGTGTAGTACCTTGGGGTGGGGTGTAGTACCTTGAGGTGGGGTGTAGTACCTTGGGGTGTGGTGTAGTACCTTGGGGTGGGGTGTGGTACCTTGAGGTGTGGTGTGGTACCTTGGGGTGTGGTGTGGTACCTTGGGGTGTGGTGTGGTACCTTGGGGTGGGGTGTAGTACCTTGGGGTGTGGTGTAGTACCTTGAGGTGGGGTGTAGTACCTTGGGGTGTGGTGTAGTACCTTGAGGTGGGGTGTAGTACCTTGGGGTGTGGTGTGGTACCTTGAGGTGTGGTGTGGTACCTTGGGGTGTGGTGTAGTACCTTGAGGTGGGGTGTAGTACCTTGGGGTGTGGGGTGGTACCTTGAGGTGTGGTGTGGTACCTTTAGGTGTGGTGTGGTACCTTGGGGTGTGGTGTGGTACCTGGAGGTGTGGGGTGTGGTACCTTGAGGTGTGGTGTGGTGCCTTAGGGGTGGGGTGTAGTACCTTGGGGTGCGGGGCCTTGAGGTGGGGCGTAATACCTTGGGGTGGGGTGTAGTACCTTGAGGTGGGGTGTAGTACCTTGGAGTGTGGTGTAGTACCTTCAGGTGGGGTGTAGTACCTTGAGGTGGGGTGTAGTACCTTGAGGTGGGATGTAGTACCTTGGGGTGGGGTGTAGTACCTTGGGGTGAGGTGTGGTACCTTGAGGTAGGGTGTAGTACCTTGGGGTGGGGTGTAGTACCTTGGGGTGGGGTGTAGTACCTTGAGGTGGGGTGTAGTACCTTGATGTGGGGTGTGGTACCATGAGGTGGGGTGTAGTACCTCTGGGTGGGGTGTGGTACCTTGGGGTGCGGGGCCTTGAGGTGGGGTGTAGTACCTTGAGGTGGGATGTAGTATCTTGGGGTGCGGTGTAGTACCTTGGGGTGGGGTGTAGTACCTTGGGGTGGGGCGTTGTACCTTGGGGTGTGGTGTAGTACCTTGGGGTGGGGTGTAGTACCTTGGGGTGGGGTGTGGTACCCTGAGGTGGGGTGTAGTACCTTGGGGTGCGGGGCCTTGAGGTGGGGCGTAGTACCTTGGGGTGGGGTTTAGTACCTTGAGGTGGGGTGTAGTACCTTGGGGTGCGGGGCCTTGAGGTGGGGTGTAGTACCTTGAGGTGGGGCGTAGTACCTTGGGGTGGGGCGTAGTACCTTGGGGTGGGGTGTAGTACATTGAGGTGGGGCGTAGTACTTTGGGGTGGGGTGTAGTACCTTGAGGTCGGGTGTAGTACCTTGGGGTGGGGTGTTGTACCTTGGGGTGTGGTGTAGTACCCTGGGGTGGGGTGTAGTACCTTGGGGTGGGGTGTAGTACCTTGGGGTGCGGGGCCTTGAGGTGGGGCGTAGTAACTTGGGGTGGGGTGTAGTACCTTGAGGTGGGGTGTAGTACCTTGGGGTGCGGGGCCTTGAGGTGGGGCGTAGTACCTTGGGGTGGGGTGTAGTACCTTGAGGTGGGGTGTAGTACCTTGGGGTGCGGGGCCTTGAGGTGGGGTGTAGTACCTTGGGGTGGGGTGTAGTACCTTGAGGTGTGGTGTAGTACCTTGGGGTGGGGTGTAGTACCTTGAGGTGGGGCGTAGTACCTTGGGGTGGGGTGTAGTACCTTGAGGTGGGGCGTAGTACCTTGGGGTGGGGTGTAATACCTTGAGGTGGGATGTAGTATCTTGGGGTGGGGTGTAGTACCTTGGGGTGGGGTGTTGTACCTTGGGGTGTGGTGTAGTACCTTGGGGTGGGGTGTAGTACCTTGGGGTGGGGTGTAGTACCTTGAGGTGGGGTGTAGTACCTTGGGGTGCGGGGCCTTGAGTTGGGGCGTAGTAACTTGGGGTGGGGTGTAGTACCTTGAGGTGGGGTGTAGTACCTTGGGGTGCGGGGCCTTGAGGTGGGGTGTAGTACCTTGGGGTGGGGTGTAGTACCTTGAGGTGGGGCGTAGTACCTTGGGGTGGGGTGTAGTACCTTGAGGTGGGGTGTAGTACGTTGGGGTGCGGGGCCTTGGGGTGGGGTGTGGTACCTTGGGCTGGGGTGTAGTACCTTGAGGTAGGGTGTAGTACCTTGAGGTGGGGTGTAGTACCTTGGGGTGGGGTGTTGTACCTTGGGGTGAGGTGTAGTACCTTGGGGTAAGGTGTAGTACCTTGGGGTGGGGTGTTGTGCCTTGAGGTGGGGTGTAGTACCTTGGGGTGGGGTGTAGTACCTTGGGGTGTGGTGTGGTACCTTGGGGTGGGGTGTAGTACCTTGGGGTGGAGTGTGGTACCTTGGGGTGGAGTGTGGTACCTTGGGGTGTGGTGTGGTGCCTTAAGGGGGGGTGGGGGGTGGTTGTGGGACCTTGAGGTGTGGTGTTGTACCTTGAGGTGTGGTGTGGTGCCTTAAGGGGGGGTGGGGGGTGGTTGTGGTGCCTTGAGGTGTGATGTGGTACCTTGAGGTGTGGTGTGGTGCCTTAAGGGGGGGTGGGGGGTGGTTGTGGTGCCTTGAGGTGTGGTGTGGTACCTTGGGGTGGGGTGTAGTAGCTTAGGGTGGGGTGTGGTACCTTGAGGTGGGGTGTAGTACCTTGGGGTGTGGTGTAGTACCTTGGGGTGTGGTGTGGTACCTTGAGGTGTGGTGTGGTACCTTGGGGTAGGGTGTGGTACCTTGAGGTGTGGTGTGGTACCTTGAGGTGTGGTGTGGTGCCTTAAGGGGGGCGGTGGGGGGTGGTTGTGGTGCCTTGAGGTGTGATGTGGTACCTTGAGGTGTGGTGTGGTGCCTTAAGGGGGGGTGGGGGGTGGTTGTGGTGCCTTGAGGTGTGGTGTGGTACCTTGGGGTGGGGTGTAGTAGCTTGGGGTGGGGTGTGGTACCTTGAGGTGGGGTGTGGTACCTTGAGGTGGGGTGTAATACCTTGGGGTGGGGTGTAGTACCTTGGGGTGTGGTGTGGTACCTTGAGGTGGGATGTAGTACCTTGGGGTGTGGTGTAGTACCTTGGGGTGGGGTGTAGTACCTTGAGGTGGGGTGTAGTACCTTGGGGTGTGGTGTAGTACCTTGGGGTGGGGTGTGGTACCTTGAGGTGTGGTGTGGTACCTTGGGGTGTGGTGTGGTACCTTGGGGTGTGGTGTGGTACCTTGGGGTGGGGTGTAGTACCTTGGGGTGTGGTGTAGTACCTTGAGGTGGGGTGTAGTACCTTGGGGTGTGGTGTAGTACCTTGAGGTGGGGTGTAGTACCTTGGGGTGTGGTGTGGTACCTTGAGGTGTGGTGTGGTACCTTGGGGTGTGGTGTAGTACCTTGAGGTGGGGTGTAGTACCTTGGGGTGTGGTGTGGTACCTTGAGGTGTGGTGTGGTACCTTTAGGTGTGGTGTGGTACCTTGGGGTGTGGTGTGGTACCTGGAGGTGTGGGGTGTGGTACCTTGAGGTGTGGTGTGGTGCCTTAGGGGTGGGGTGTAGTACCTTGGGGTGCGGGGCCTTGAGGTGGGGCGTAGTACCTTGGGGTGGGGTGTAGTACCTTGAGGTGGGGTGTAGTACCTTGGAGTGTGGTGTAGTACCTTCAGGTGGGGTGTAGTACCTTGAGGTGGGGTGTAGTACCTTGAGGTGGGATGTAGTACCTTGGGGTGGGGTGTAGTACCTTGGGGTGTGGTGTGGTACCTTGAGGTAGGGTGTAGTACCTTGGGGTGGGGTGTAGTACCTTGGGGTGGGGTGTAGTACCTTGAGGTGGGGTGTAGTACCTTGATGTGGGGTGTGGTACCTTGAGGTGGGGTGTAGTACCTCTGGGTGGGGTGTGGTACCTTGGGGTGCGGGGCCTTGAGGTGGGGTGTAGTACCTTGAGGTGGGATGTAGTATCTTGGGGTGCGGTGTAGTACCTTGGGGTGGGGTGTAGTACCTTGGGGTGGGGCGTTGTACCTTGGGGTGTGGTGTAGTACCTTGGGGTGGGGTGTAGTACCTTGGGGTGGGGTGTGGTACCCTGAGGTGGGGTGTAGTACCTTGGGGTGCGGGGCCTTGAGGTGGGGCGTAGTACCTTGGGGTGGGGTTTAGTACCTTGAGGTGGGGTGTAGTACCTTGGGGTGCGGGGCCTTGAGGTGGGGTGTAGTACCTTGAGGTGGGGCGTAGTACCTTGGGGTGGGGCGTAGTACCTTGGGGTGGGGTGTAGTACATTGAGGTGGGGCGTAGTACTTTGGGGTGGGGTGTAGTACCTTGAGGTCGGGTGTAGTACCTTGGGGTGGGATGTAGTACCTTGAGGTGGGGCGTGGTACCTTGGGGTGGGGTGTAGTACCTTGAGGTGGGGCGTAGTACCTTGGGGTGGGGTGTAATACCTTGAGGTGGGATGTAGTATCTTGGGGTGGGGTGTAGTACCTTGGGGTGGGGTGTTGTACCTTGGGGTGTGGTGTAGTACCCTGGGGTGGGGTGTAGTACCTTGGGGTGGGGTGTAGTACCTTGGGGTGCGGGGCCTTGAGGTGGGGCGTAGTACCTTGGGGTGGGGTGTAGTACCTTAAGGTGGGGTGTAGTACCTTGGGGTGCGGGGCCTTGAGGTGGGGCGTAGTACCTTGGGGTGGGGTGTAGTACCTTGAGGTGGGGTGTAGTACCTTGGGGTGCGGGGCCTTGAGGTGGGGTGTAGTACCTTGGGGTGGGGTGTAGTACCTTGAGGTGTGGTGTAGTACCTTGGGGTGGGGTGTAGTACCTTGAGGTGGGGCGTAGTACCTTGGGGTGGGGTGTAGTACCTTGAGGTGGGGCGTAGTACCTTGGGGTGGGGTGTAATACCTTGAGGTGGGATGTAGTATCTTGGGGTGGGGTGTAGTACCTTGGGGTGGGGTGTTGTACCTTGGGGTGTGGTGTAGTACCTTGGGGTGGGGTGTAGTACCTTGGGTGGGGTGTAGTACTTTGAGGTGGGGTGTAGTACCTTGGGGTGCGGGGCCTTGAGGTGGGGCGTAGTAACTTGGGGTGGGGTGTAGTACCTTGAGGTGGGGTGTAGTACCTTGGGGTGCGGGGCCTTGAGGTGGGGTGTAGTACCTTGGGGTGGGGTGTAGTACCTTGAGGTGGGGCGTAGTACCTTGGGGTGGGGTGTAGTACCTTGAGGTGGGGTGTAGTACCTTGGGGTGCGGGGCCTTGGGGTGGGGTGTAGTACCTTGGGGTGGGGTGTGGTACCCTGAGGTGGGGTGTAGTACCTTGGGGTGCGGGGCCTTGAGGTGGGGTGTAGTACCTTGGGGTGGGGTGTAGTACCTTGGGGTGGGGTGTAGTACCTTGGGGTGGGGTGTAGTACCTTGGGGTGCGGGGCCTTGAGGTGGGGTGTAGTACCTTGGGGTGGGGTGTAGTACCTTGGGGTGGGGTGTAGTACCTTGGGGTGCGGGGCCTTGAGGTGGGGTGTAGTACCTGGGGGTGGGGTGTAGTACCTTGAGGTGGGGTGTAGTACCTTGAAGTGGGGTGTAGTACCTTGGGGTAGGGTGTAGTACCTTGGGGTGCGGGGCCTTGAGGTGGGGTGTAGTACCTGGGGGTGGGGTGTAGTACCTTGAGGTGGGGTGTAGTACCTTGGGGTGGGGTGTAGTACCTTGGGGTACGGGGCCTTGAGGTGGGGCGTATTACCTTGGGGTGGGGTGTAGTACCTTGAGGTGGGGTGTAGTACCTTGAGGTGGGGTGTAGTACCTTGAGGTAAGGTGTAGTACCTTGAGGTGGGGTGTAGTACCTTGGGGTGGGGTGTTGTACCTTGGGGTGAGGTGTAGTACCTTGGGGTGGGGTGTAGTACCTTGGGGTGGGGTGTAGTACCTTGAGGTGGGGTGTAGTACCTTGAGGTAAGGTGTAGTACCTTAAGGTGGGGTGTAGTACCTTGGGGTGGGGTGTAGTACCTTGGGGTGGGGTGTTGTACCTTGAGGTGGGGTGTAGTACCTTGGGGTGCGGGGCCTTGAGGTGGGGTGTAGTACCTGGGGGTGGGGTGTAGTACCTTGAGGTGGGGTGTAGAACCTTGGGGTGGGGTGTAGTACCTTGGGGTACGGGGCCTTGAGGTGGGGCGTAGTACCTTGGGGTGGGGTGTAGTACCTTGAGGTGGGGTGTAGTACCTTGAGGTGGGGTGTAGTACCTTGAGGTAAGGTGTAGTACCTTGAGGTGGGGTGTAGTACCTTGGGGTGGGGTGTTGTACCTTGGGGTGAGGTGTAGTACCTTGGGGTGGGGTGTAGTACCTTGGGGTGGGGTGTAGTACCTTGAGGTGGGGTGTTGTACCTTGAGGTGGGGTGTAGTAACTTGGGGTGGGGTGTAGTACCTTGGGGTGGGGTGTAGTACCTTGGGGTGGGGTGTGATACCTTGAGGTGGGGTGTAGTACCTTGGGGTGGGGTGTAGTATCTTGAGGTGGGGTGTAGTACCTTGGGGTGTGGCGTAGTACCTTAAGGTGGGGTGTAGTACCTTGGGGTGGGGTGTGGTACCTTGGGGTGTGGTGTGGTACCTTGGGCTGGGGTGTAGTACCTTGAGGTAGGGTGTAGTACCTTGAGGTGGGGTGTAGTACCTTGGGGTGGGGTGTTGTACCTTGGGGTGAGGTGTAGTACCTTGGGGTGGGGTGTAGTACCCTGGGTGGGGTGTTGTGCCTTGAGGTGGGGTGTAGTACCTTGGGGTGGGGTGTAGTACCTTGGGGTGGGGTGTGGTACCTTGAGGTGGGGTGTAGTACCTTGGGGTGTGGTGTAGTACCTTGAGGTGGGGTGTAGTGCCTTGGGGTGGGGTGTGGTACCTTGGGGTGTGGTGTTGTACCTTGACGTGGGGTGTGGTACCTTGGGGTGTGGTGTAGTACCTTGAAGTGGGGTGTGGTACCTTGGGGTGTGGTGTAGTAGCTTGGGGTGTGGTGTGGTACCTTGGGGTGGGGTGTAGTACCTTGGGGAGGGGTGTAGTAGCTTGGGGTGTGGTGTAGTACCTTGGGGTGGGGTGTAGTAGCTTGGGGTGGGGTGTAGTAGCTTGAGGTGGGGTGTTGTACCTTGAGGTGGGGTGTAGTACCTTGAAGTGGGGTGTAGTACCTTGAGGTGGGGTGTTGTACCTTGGGGTGTGGTGTAGTACCTTGACGTGGGGTGTAGTACCTTGAGGTGGGATGTAGTACCTTGGGGTGTGGTGTAGTAGTTTGAGGTGGGGTGTGGTACCTTGGGGTGGGGTGTAGTACCTTGGGGTGGGGTGGAGTACCTTGGGGTGGGGTGTAGTACCTTGGGGTGGGGTGTAGTAGCTTGGGGTGTGGTGTGGTACCTTGGTGTGGGGTGTAGTACCTTGGGGTGGGGTGTAGTAGCTTGGGGTGTGGTGTAGTACCTTGGGGTGGGGTGTAGTAGCTTGGGGTGGGGTGTAGTAGCTTGAGGTGGGGTGTTGTACCTTGAGGTGGGGGGTAGTACCTTGAAGTGGGGTGTAGTACCTTGAGGTGGGGTGTTGTACCTTGGGGTGTGGTGTAGTACCTTGACGTGGGGTGTAGTACCTTGAGGTGGGATGTAGTACCTTGGGGTGTGGTGTAGTAGTTTGAGGTGGGGTGTGGTACCTTGGGGTGGGGTGTAGTACCTTGGGGTGGGGTGGAGTACCTTGGGGTAGAGTGTAGTACCTTGAGGTGGAGTGTAGTTCCTTGAGGTGGGGTGTAGTACCTTGAGGTGAGGTGTTGTACCTTGGGGTGGGGTGTTGTACCTTGGGGTGTGGTGTAGTACCTTGGGGTGGGGTGTAGTACCTTGGGGTGGGGTGTGGTACCCTGAGGTGGGGTGTAGTACCATGGGGTGCGGGGACTTGAGGTGGGGCGTAGTACCTTGGGGTGGGGTTTAGCACCTTGAGGTGGGGTGTAGTACCTTGGGGTGGGGTGTAGTACCTTGGGGTGGGGTGTGGTACCCTGAGGTGGGGTGTAGTACCTTGGGGTGCGGGGCCTTGAGGTGGGGCGTAGTACCTTGGGGTGGGGCTTAGTACCTTGAGGTGGGGTGTAGTACCTTGGGGTGCGGGGCCTTGAGGTGGGGCGTAGTACCTTGGGGTGCGGTGTAGTACCTTGGGGTGGGGTGTAGTACCTTGGGGTCGGGTGTTGTACCTTGGGGTGTGGTGTAGTACCTTGGGGTGGGGTGTAGTACCTTGGGGTGGGGTGTGGCACCCTGAGGTGGGGTGTAGTACCTTGGGGTGCGGGGCCTTGAGGTGGGGCGTAGTACCTTGGGGTGGGGATTAGTACCTTGAGGTGGGGTGTAGTACCTTGGGGTGCGGGGCCTTGAGCGGGGGTGTAGTACCTTGAGGTGGGGCGTAGTACCTTGGGGTGGGGCGTAGTACCTTGGGGTGGGGTGTAGTACATTGAGGTGGGGCGTAGTACTTTGGGGTGGGGTGTAGTACCTTGAGGTCGGGTGTAGTACCTTGGGGTGGGGTGTAGTACCTTGAGGTGGGGCGTAGTACCTTGGGGTGGAGTGTAGTACCTTGGGGTGGGGTGTAGTACATTGAGGTGGGGCGTAGTACTTTGGGGTGGGGTGTAGTACCTTGAGGTCGGGTGTAGTACCTTGGGGTGGGGTGTAGTACCTTGAGGTGGGGCGTAGTACCTTGGGGTGGGGTGTAGTACCCTGAGGTGGGGCGTAATACCTTGGGGTGGGGTGTAATACCTTGAGGTGGGATGTAGTATCTTGGGGTGGGGTGTAGTACCTTGGGGTGGGGTGTTGTACCTTGGGGTGTGGTGTAGTACCTTGGGGTGGGGTGTAGTACCTTGGGGTGGGGTGTAATACCTTGAGGTGGGGTGTAGTGCCTTGGGGTGCGGGGCCTTGAGGTGGGGCGTAGTACCTTGGGGTGGGGTGTAGTACCTTGAGGTGGGGAGTAGTACCTTGGGGTGCGGGGCCTTGAGGTGGGGTGTAGTACCTTGTGGTGGGGTGTAGTACCTTGGGGTGCGGGGCCTTGAGGTGGGGCGTAGTACCTTGGGGTGGGGTGTAGTACCTTGGGGTGCGGGGCCTTGAGGTGGGGCGTAGTACCTTGGGGTGGGGTGTAATACATTGAGGTGGGGTGTAGTACCTTGGGGTGCGGGGCCTTGAGGTGGGGCGTAGTACCTTGGGGTGGGGTGTAGTACCTTGAGGTGGGGTGTAGTACCTTGGGGTGCGGGACCTTGAGGTGGGGCGTAGTACCTTGGGGTGGGGTGTAGTACCTTGAGGTGGGGTGTAGTACCTTGGGGTGCGGGGCCTTGAGGTGGGGTGTAGTACCTTGGGGTGGGGTGTAGTACCTTGAGGTGTGGTGTAGTACCTTGGGGTGGGGTGTAGTACCTTGAGGTGGGGCGTAGTACCTTGGGGTGGGGTGTAGTACCTTGAGGTGGGGCGTAGTACCTTGGGGTGGGGTGTAATACCTTGAGGTGGGAGGTAGTATCTTGGGGTGGGGTGTAGTACCTTGGGGTGGGGTGTTGTACCTTGGGGTGTGGTGTAGTACCTTGGGGTGGGGCGTAGTACCTTGGGGTGGGGTGTAGTACCTTGAGGTGGGGTGTAGTACCTTGGGGTGCGGGGCCTTGAGGTGGGGCGTAGTAACTTGGGGTGGGGTGTAGTACCTTGAGGTGGGGTGTAGTACCTTGGGGTGCGGGGCCTTGAGGTGGGGTGTAGTACCTTGGGGTGGGGTGTAGTACCTAGAGGTGGGGCGTAGTACCTTGGGGTGGGGTGTAGTACCTTGAGGTGGGGTGTAGTACCTTGATGTGGGGTGTGGTACCTTGAGGTGGGGTGTAGTACCTCTGGGTGGGGTGTGGTACCTTGGGGTGCGGGGCCTTGAGGTGGGGTGTAGTACCTTGAGGTGGGATGTAGTATCTTGGGGTGCGGTGTAGTACCTTGGGGTGGGGTGTAGTACCTTGGGGTGGGGCGTTGTACCTTGGGGTGTGGTGTAGTACCTTGGGGTGGGGTGTGGCACCCTGAGGTGGGGTGTAGTACCTTGGGGTGGGGTGTGGCACCCTGAGGTGGGGTGTAGTACCTTGGGGTGCGGGGCCTTGAGGTGGGGCGTAGTACCTTGGGGTGGGGATTAGTACCTTGAGGTGGGGTGTAGTACCTTGGGGTGCGGGGCCTTGAGCGGGGGTGTAGTACCTTGAGGTGGGGCGTAGTACCTTGGGGTGGGGCGTAGTACCTTGGGGTGGGGTGTAGTACATTGAGGTGGGGCGTAGTACTTTGGGGTGGGGTGTAGTACCTTGAGGTCGGGTGTAGTACCTTGGGGTGGGGTGTAGTACCTTGAGGTGGGGCGTAGTACCTTGGGGTGGGGTGTAGTACCTTGGGGTGGGGTGTAGTACATTGAGGTGGGGCGTAGTACTTTGGGGTGGGGTGTATTACCTTGAGGTCGGGTGTAGTACCTTGGGGTGGGGTGTAGTACCTTGAGGTGGGGCGTAGTACCTTGGGGTGGGGTGTAGTACCCTGAGGTGGGGCGTAATACCTTGGGGTGGGGTGTAATACCTTGAGGTGGGATGTAGTATCTTGGGGTGGGGTGTAGTACCTTGGGGTGGGGTGTTGTACCTTGGGGTGTGGTGTAGTACCTTGGGGTGGGGTGTAGTACCTTGGGGTGGGGTGTAATACCTTGAGGTGGGGTGTAGTGCCTTGGGGTGCGGGGCCTTGAGGTGGGGCGTAGTACCTTGGGGTGGGGTGTAGTACCTTGAGGTGGGGAGTAGTACCTTGGGGTGCGGGGCCTTGAGGTGGGGTGTAGTACCTTGTGGTGGGGTGTAGTACCTTGGGGTGCGGGGCCTTGAGGTGGGGCGTAGTACCTTGGGGTGGGGTGTAGTACCTTGGGGTGCGGGGCCTTGAGGTGGGGCGTAGTACCTTGGGGTGGGGTGTAATACATTGAGGTGGGGTGTAGTACCTTGGGGTGCGGGGCCTTGAGGTGGGGCGTAGTACCTTGGGGTGGGGTGTAGTACCTTGAGGTGGGGTGTAGTACCTTGGGGTGCGGGACCTTGAGGTGGGGCGTAGTACCTTGGGGTGGGGTGTAGTACCTTGAGGTGGGGTGTAGTACCTTGGGGTGCGGGGCCTTGAGGTGGGGTGTAGTACCTTGGGGTGGGGTGTAGTACCTTGAGGTGTGGTGTAGTACCTTGGGGTGGGGTGTAGTACCTTGAGGTGGGGCGTTGTACCTTGGGGTGGGGTGTAGTACCTTGAGGTGGGGCGTAGTACCTTGGGGTGGGGTGTAATACCTTGAGGTGGGAGGTAGTATCTTGGGGTGGGGTGTAGTACCTTGGGGTGGGGTGTTGTACCTTGGGGTGTGGTGTAGTACCTTGGGGTGGGGCGTAGTACCTTGGGGTGGGGTGTAGTACCTTGAGGTGGGGTGTAGTACCTTGGGGTGCGGGGCCTTGAGGTGGGGCGTAGTAACTTGGGGTGGGGTGTAGTACCTTGAGGTGGGGTGTAGTACCTTGGGGTGCGGGGCCTTGAGGTGGGGTGTAGTACCTTGGGGTGGGGTGTAGTACCTAGAGGTGGGGCGTAGTACCTTGGGGTGGGGTGTAGTACCTTGAGGTGGGGTGTAGTACCTTGATGTGGGGTGTGGTACCTTGAGGTGGGGTGTAGTACCTCTGGGTGGGGTGTGGTACCTTGGGGTGCGGGGCCTTGAGGTGGGGTGTAGTACCTTGAGGTGGGATGTAGTATCTTGGGGTGCGGTGTAGTACCTTGGGGTGGGGTGTAGTACCTTGGGGTGGGGCGTTGTACCTTGGGGTGTGGTGTAGTACCTTGGGGTGGGGTGTGGCACCCTGAGGTGGGGTGTAGTACCTTGGGGTGGGGTGTGGCACCCTGAGGTGGGGTGTAGTACCTTGGGGTGCGGGGCCTTGAGGTGGGGCGTAGTACCTTGGGGTGGGGATTAGTACCTTGAGGTGGGGTGTAGTACCTTGGGGTGCGGGGCCTTGAGCGGGGGTGTAGTACCTTGAGGTGGGGCGTAGTACCTTGGGGTGGGGCGTAGTACCTTGGGGTGGGGTGTAGTACATTGAGGTGGGGCGTAGTACTTTGGGGTGGGGTGTAGTACCTTGAGGTCGGGTGTAGTACCTTGGGGTGGGGTGTAGTACCTTGAGGTGGGGCGTAGTACCTTGGGGTGGGGTGTAGTACCTTGGGGTGGGGTGTAGTACATTGAGGTGGGGCGTAGTACTTTGGGGTGGGGTGTAGTACCTTGAGGTCGGGTGTAGTACCTTGGGGTGGGGTGTAGTACCTTGAGGTGGGGCGTAGTACCTTGGGGTGGGGTGTAGTACCCTGAGGTGGGGCGTAATACCTTGGGGTGGGGTGTAATACCTTGAGGTGGGATGTAGTATCTTGGGGTGGGGTGTAGTACCTTGGGGTGGGGTGTTGTACCTTGGGGTGTGGTGTAGTACCTTGGGGTGGGGTGTAGTACCTTGGGGTGGGGTGTAATACCTTGAGGTGGGGTGTAGTGCCTTGGGGTGCGGGGCCTTGAGGTGGGGCGTAGTACCTTGGGGTGGGGTGTAGTACCTTGAGGTGGGGAGTAGTACCTTGGGGTGCGGGGCCTTGAGGTGGGGTGTAGTACCTTGTGGTGGGGTGTAGTACCTTGGGGTGCGGGGCCTTGAGGTGGGGCGTAGTACCTTGGGGTGGGGTGTAGTACCTTGGGGTGCGGGGCCTTGAGGTGGGGCGTAGTACCTTGGGGTGGGGTGTAATACATTGAGGTGGGGTGTAGTACCTTGGGGTGCGGGGCCTTGAGGTGGGGCGTAGTACCTTGGGGTGGGGTGTAGTACCTTGAGGTGGGGTGTAGTACCTTGGGGTGCGGGGCCTTGAGGTGGGGTGTAGTACCTTGGGGTGGGGTGTAGTACCTTGAGGTGTGGTGTAGTACCTTGGGGTGGGGTGTAGTACCTTGAGGTGGGGCGTAGTACCTTGGGGAAGGGGTGTAGTACCTTGAGGTGGGGCGTAGTACCTTGGGGTGGGGTGTAATACCTTGAGGTGGGAGGTAGTATCTTGGGGTGGGGTGTAGTACCTTGGGGTGGGGTGTTGTACCTTGGGGTGTGGTGTAGTACCTTGGGGTGGGGCGTAGTACCTTGGGGTGGGGTGTAGTACCTTGAGGTGGGGTGTAGTACCTTGGGGTGCGGGGCCTTGAGGTGGGGCGTAGTAACTTGGGGTGGGGTGTAGTACCTTGAGGTGGGGTGTAGTACCTTGGGGTGCGGGGCCTTGAGGTGGGGTGTAGTACCTTGGGGTGGGGTGTAGTACCTAGAGGTGGGGCGTAGTACCTTGGGGTGGGGTGTAGTACCTTGAGGTGGGGTGTAGTACCTTGATGTGGGGTGTGGTACCTTGAGGTGGGGTGTAGTACCTCTGGGTGGGGTGTGGTACCTTGGGGTGCGGGGCCTTGAGGTGGGGTGTAGTACCTTGAGGTGGGATGTAGTATCTTGGGGTGCGGTGTAGTACCTTGGGGTGGGGTGTAGTACCTTGGGGTGGGGCGTTGTACCTTGGGGTGTGGTGTAGTACCTTGGGGTGGGGTGTAGTACCTTGGGGTGGGGTGTGGTACCCTGAGGTGGGGTGTAGTACCTTGGGGTGCGGGGCCTTGAGGTGGGGCGTAGTACCTTGGGGTGGGGTTTAGTACCTTGAGGTGGGGTGTAGTACCTTGGGGTGCGGGGCCTTGAGGTGGGGTGTAGTACCTTGAGGTGGGGCGTAGTACCTTGGGGTGGGGCGTAGTACCTTGGGGTGGGGTGTAGTACATTGAGGTGGGGCGTAGTACTTTGGGGTGGGGTGTAGTACCTTGAGGTCGGGTGTAGTACCTTGGGGTAGGATGTAGTACCTTGAGGTGGGGCGTAGTACCTTGGGGTGGGGTGTAGTACCTTGAGGTGGGGCGTAGTACCTTGGGGTGGGGTGTAATACCTTGAGGTGGGATGTAGTATCTTGGGGTAGGGTGTAGTACCTTGGGGTGGGGTGTTGTACCTTGGGGTGTGGTGTAGTACCCTGGGGTGGGGTGTAGTACCTTGGGGTGGGGTGTAGTACCTAGGGGTGCGGGGCCTTGAGGTGGGGCGTAGTACCTTGGGGTGGGGTGTAGTACCTTGAGGTGGGGTGTAGTACCTTGGGGTGCGGGGCCTTGAGGTGGGGCGTAGTACCTTGGGGTGGGGTGTAGTACCTTGAGGTGGGGTGTAGTACCTTGGGGTGCGGGGCCTTGAGGTGGGGTGTAGTGCCCTGGGGTGGGGTGTAGTACCTTGAGGTGTGGTGTAGTACCTTGGGGTGGGGTGTAGTACCTTGAGGTGGGGCGTAGTACCTTGGGGTGGGGTGTAGTACCTTGAGGTGGGGCGTAGTACCTTGGGGTGGGGTGTAATACCTTGAGGTGGGATGTAGTATCTTGGGGTGGGGTGTAGTACCTTGGGGTGGGGTGTTGTACCTTGGGGTGTGGTGTAGTACCTTGGGGTGGGGTGTAGTACCTTGGGGTGGGGTGTAGTACCTTGAGGTGGGGTGTAGTACCTTGGGGTGCGGGGCCTTGAGGTGGGGCGTAGTAACTTGGGGTGGGGTGTAGTACCTTGAGGTGGGGTGTAGTACCTTGGGGTGCGGGGCCTTGAGGTGGGGTGTAGTACCTTGGGGTGGGGTGTAGTACCTTGAGGTGGGGCGTAGTACCTTGGGGTGGGGTGTAGTACCTTGAGGTGGGGTGTAGTACCTTGGGGTGCGGGGCCTTGGGGTGGGGTGTAGTACCTTGGGGTGGGGTGTGGTACCCTGAGGTGGGGTGTAGTACCTTGGGGTGCGGGGCCTTGAGGTGGGGTGTAGTACCTTGGGGTGGGGTGTAGTACCTTGGGGTGGGGTGTAGTACCTTGGGGTGGGGTGTAGTACCTTGGGGTGCGGGGCCTTGAGGTGGGGTGTAGTACCTTGGGGTGGGGTGTAGTACCTTGGGGTGGGGTGTAGTACCTTGGGGTGGGGTGTAGTACCTTGGGGTGCGGGGCCTTGAGGTGGGGTGTAGTACCTGGGGGTGGGGTGTAGTACCTTGAGGTGGGGTGTAGTACCTTGAGGTGGGGTGTAGTACCTTGGGGTGGGGTGTAGTACCTTGGGGTGCGGGGCCTTGAGGTGGGGTGTAGTACCTGGGGGTGGGGTGTAGTACCTTGAGGTGGGGTGTAGTACCTTGGGGTGGGGTGTAGTACCTTGAGGTACGGGGCCTTGAGGTGGGGCGTAGTACCTTGGGGTGGGGTGTAGTACCTTGAGGTGGGGTGTAGTACCTTGAGGTGGGGTGTAGTACCTTGAGGTAAGGTGTAGTACCTTGAGGTGGGGTGTAGTACCTTGGGGTGGGGTGTTGTACCTTGGGGTGAGGTGTAGTACCTTGGGGTGGGGTGTAGTACCTTGGGGTGGGGTGTAGTACCTTGAGGTGGGGTGTAGTACCTTGAGGTAAGGTGTAGTACCTTGAGGTGGGGTGTAGTACCTTGGGGTGGGGTGTAGTACCTTGGGGTGGGGTGTTGTACCTTGAGGTGGGGTGTAGTACCTTGGGGTGCGGGGCCTTGAGGTGGGGTGTAGTACCTGGGGGTGGGGTGTAGTACCTTGAGGTGGGGTGTAGAACCTTGGGGTGGGGTGTAGTACCTTGGGGTACGGGGCCTTGAGGTGGGGCGTAGTACCTTGGGGTGGGGTGTAGTACCTTGAGGTGGGGTGTAGTACCTTGAGGTGGGGTGTAGTACCTTGAGGTAAGGTGTAGTACCTTGAGGTGGGGTGTAGTACCTTGGGGTGGGGTGTTGTACCTTGGGGTGAGGTGTAGTACCTTGGGGTGGGGTGTGGTACCTTGGGGTGTGGTGTGGTACCTTGGGCTGGGGTGTAGTACCTTGAGGTAGGGTGTAGTACCTTCAGGTGGGGTGTAGTACCTTGGGGTGGGGTGTTGTACCTTGGGGTGAGGTGTAGTACCTTGGGGTGGGGTGTAGTACCCTGGGTGGGGTGTTGTGCCTTGAGGTGGGGTGTAGTACCTTGGGGTGGGGTGTAGTACCTTGGGGTGGGGTGTGGTGCCTTGAGGTGGGGTGTAGTACCTTGGGGTGTGGTGTAGTACCTTGAGGTGGGGTGTAGTACCTTGGGGTGGGGTGTGGTACCTTGGGGTGTGGTGTAGTACCTTGAGGTGGGGTGTAGTACCTTGGGGTGGGGTGTAATACCTTGAGGTGGGGTGTAGTGCCTTGGGGTGGGGTGTAGTACCCTGGGTGGGGTGTTGTGCCTTGAGGTGGGGTGTAGTACCTTGGGGTGGGGTGTAGTACCTTGGGGTGGGGTGTGGTGCCTTGAGGTGGGGTGTAGTACCTTGGGGTGTGGTGTAGTACCTTGAGGTGGGGTGTAGTACCTTGGGGTGGGGTGTGGTACCTTGGGGTGTGGTGTAGTACCTTGAGGTGGGGTGTAGTACCTTGGGGTGGGGTGTAATACCTTGAGGTGGGGTGTAGTGCCTTGGGGTGCGGGGCCTTGAGGTGGGGCGTAGTACCTTGGGGTGGGGTGTAGTACCTTGAGGTGGGGAGTAGTACCTTGGGGTGCGGGGCCTTGAGGTGGGGTGTAGTACCTTGTGGTGGGGTGTAGTACCTTGGGGTGCGGGGCCTTGAGGTGGGGCGTAGTACCTTGGGGTGGGGTGTAGTACCTTGGGGTGCGGGGCCTTGAGGTGGGGCGTAGTACCTTGGGGTGGGGTGTAATACATTGAGGTGGGGTGTAGTACCTTGGGGTGCGGGGCCTTGAGGTGGGGCGTAGTACCTTGGGGTGGGGTGTAGTACCTTGAGGTGGGGTGTAGTACCTTGGGGTGCGGGACCTTGAGGTGGGGCGTAGTACCTTGGGGTGGGGTGTAGTACCTTGAGGTGGGGTGTAGTACCTTGGGGTGCGGGGCCTTGAGGTGGGGTGTAGTACCTTGGGGTGGGGTGTAGTACCTTGAGGTGTGGTGTAGTACCTTGGGGTGGGGTGTAGTACCTTGAGGTGGGGCGTAGTACCTTGGGGAAGGGGTGTAGTACCTTGAGGTGGGGCGTAGTACCTTGGGGTGGGGTGTAATACCTTGAGGTGGGAGGTAGTATCTTGGGGTGGGGTGTAGTACCTTGGGGTGGGGTGTTGTACCTTGGGGTGTGGTGTAGTACCTTGGGGTGGGGCGTAGTACCTTGGGGTGGGGTGTAGTACCTTGAGGTGGGGTGTAGTACCTTGGGGTGCGGGGCCTTGAGGTGGGGCGTAGTAACTTGGGGTGGGGTGTAGTACCTTGAGGTGGGGTGTAGTACCTTGGGGTGCGGGGCCTTGAGGTGGGGTGTAGTACCTTGGGGTGGGGTGTAGTACCTAGAGGTGGGGCGTAGTACCTTGGGGTGGGGTGTAGTACCTTGAGGTGGGGTGTAGTACCTTGATGTGGGGTGTGGTACCTTGAGGTGGGGTGTAGTACCTCTGGGTGGGGTGTGGTACCTTGGGGTGCGGGGCCTTGAGGTGGGGTGTAGTACCTTGAGGTGGGATGTAGTATCTTGGGGTGCGGTGTAGTACCTTGGGGTGGGGTGTAGTACCTTGGGGTGGGGCGTTGTACCTTGGGGTGTGGTGTAGTACCTTGGGGTGGGGTGTAGTACCTTGGGGTGGGGTGTGGTACCCTGAGGTGGGGTGTAGTACCTTGGGGTGCGGGGCCTTGAGGTGGGGCGTAGTACCTTGGGGTGGGGTTTAGTACCTTGAGGTGGGGTGTAGTACCTTGGGGTGCGGGGCCTTGAGGTGGGGTGTAGTACCTTGAGGTGGGGCGTAGTACCTTGGGGTGGGGCGTAGTACCTTGGGGTGGGGTGTAGTACATTGAGGTGGGGCGTAGTACTTTGGGGTGGGGTGTAGTACCTTGAGGTCGGGTGTAGTACCTTGGGGTAGGATGTAGTACCTTGAGGTGGGGCGTAGTACCTTGGGGTGGGGTGTAGTACCTTGAGGTGGGGCGTAGTACCTTGGGGTGGGGTGTAATACCTTGAGGTGGGATGTAGTATCTTGGGGTAGGGTGTAGTACCTTGGGGTGGGGTGTTGTACCTTGGGGTGTGGTGTAGTACCCTGGGGTGGGGTGTAGTACCTTGGGGTGGGGTGTAGTACCTAGGGGTGCGGGGCCTTGAGGTGGGGCGTAGTACCTTGGGGTGGGGTGTAGTACCTTGAGGTGGGGTGTAGTACCTTGGGGTGCGGGGCCTTGAGGTGGGGCGTAGTACCTTGGGGTGGGGTGTAGTACCTTGAGGTGGGGTGTAGTACCTTGGGGTGCGGGGCCTTGAGGTGGGGTGTAGTGCCCTGGGGTGGGGTGTAGTACCTTGAGGTGTGGTGTAGTACCTTGGGGTGGGGTGTAGTACCTTGAGGTGGGGCGTAGTACCTTGGGGTGGGGTGTAGTACCTTGAGGTGGGGCGTAGTACCTTGGGGTGGGGTGTAATACCTTGAGGTGGGATGTAGTATCTTGGGGTGGGGTGTAGTACCTTGGGGTGGGGTGTTGTACCTTGGGGTGTGGTGTAGTACCTTGGGGTGGGGTGTAGTACCTTGGGGTGGGGTGTAGTACCTTGAGGTGGGGTGTAGTACCTTGGGGTGCGGGGCCTTGAGGTGGGGCGTAGTAACTTGGGGTGGGGTGTAGTACCTTGAGGTGGGGTGTAGTACCTTGGGGTGCGGGGCCTTGAGGTGGGGTGTAGTACCTTGGGGTGGGGTGTAGTACCTTGAGGTGGGGCGTAGTACCTTGGGGTGGGGTGTAGTACCTTGAGGTGGGGTGTAGTACCTTGGGGTGCGGGGCCTTGGGGTGGGGTGTAGTACCTTGGGGTGGGGTGTGGTACCCTGAGGTGGGGTGTAGTACCTTGGGGTGCGGGGCCTTGAGGTGGGGTGTAGTACCTTGGGGTGGGGTGTAGTACCTTGGGGTGGGGTGTAGTACCTTGGGGTGGGGTGTAGTACCTTGGGGTGCGGGGCCTTGAGGTGGGGTGTAGTACCTTGGGGTGGGGTGTAGTACCTTGGGGTGGGGTGTAGTACCTTGGGGTGGGGTGTAGTACCTTGGGGTGCGGGGCCTTGAGGTGGGGTGTAGTACCTGGGGGTGGGGTGTAGTACCTTGAGGTGGGGTGTAGTACCTTGAGGTGGGGTGTAGTACCTTGGGGTGGGGTGTAGTACCTTGGGGTGCGGGGCCTTGAGGTGGGGTGTAGTACCTGGGGGTGGGGTGTAGTACCTTGAGGTGGGGTGTAGTACCTTGGGGTGGGGTGTAGTACCTTGAGGTACGGGGCCTTGAGGTGGGGCGTAGTACCTTGGGGTGGGGTGTAGTACCTTGAGGTGGGGTGTAGTACCTTGAGGTGGGGTGTAGTACCTTGAGGTAAGGTGTAGTACCTTGAGGTGGGGTGTAGTACCTTGGGGTGGGGTGTTGTACCTTGGGGTGAGGTGTAGTACCTTGGGGTGGGGTGTAGTACCTTGGGGTGGGGTGTAGTACCTTGAGGTGGGGTGTAGTACCTTGAGGTAAGGTGTAGTACCTTGAGGTGGGGTGTAGTACCTTGGGGTGGGGTGTAGTACCTTGGGGTGGGGTGTTGTACCTTGAGGTGGGGTGTAGTACCTTGGGGTGCGGGGCCTTGAGGTGGGGTGTAGTACCTGGGGGTGGGGTGTAGTACCTTGAGGTGGGGTGTAGAACCTTGGGGTGGGGTGTAGTACCTTGGGGTACGGGGCCTTGAGGTGGGGCGTAGTACCTTGGGGTGGGGTGTAGTACCTTGAGGTGGGGTGTAGTACCTTGAGGTGGGGTGTAGTACCTTGAGGTAAGGTGTAGTACCTTGAGGTGGGGTGTAGTACCTTGGGGTGGGGTGTTGTACCTTGGGGTGAGGTGTAGTACCTTGGGGTGGGGTGTGGTACCTTGGGGTGTGGTGTGGTACCTTGGGCTGGGGTGTAGTACCTTGAGGTAGGGTGTAGTACCTTCAGGTGGGGTGTAGTACCTTGGGGTGGGGTGTTGTACCTTGGGGTGAGGTGTAGTACCTTGGGGTGGGGTGTAGTACCCTGGGTGGGGTGTTGTGCCTTGAGGTGGGGTGTAGTACCTTGGGGTGGGG
Organism: Arenicola marina; assembly: GCA_964019135.1. Taxonomy (NCBI): domain Eukaryota; kingdom Metazoa; phylum Annelida; class Polychaeta; family Arenicolidae; genus Arenicola; species Arenicola marina. The sequence goes on from CAXHSH010000805.1 coordinate 38,374, forward strand.
TGTAGTACCTTGGGGTGGGGTGTGGTGCCTTGAGGTGGGGTGTAGTACCTTGGGGTGTGGTGTAGTACCTTGAGGTGGGGTGTAGTACCTTGGGGTGGGGTGTGGTACCTTGGGGTGTGGTGTTGTACCTTGACGTGGGGTGTGGTACCTTGGGGTGTGGTGTAGTACCTTGAAGTGGGGTGTGGTACCTTGGGGTGTGGTGTAGTAGCTTGGGGTGTGGTGTGGTACCTTGGGGTGGGGTGTAGTACCTTGGGGTGGGGTGTAGTAGCTTGGGGTGTGGTGTAGTACCTTGGGGTGGGGTGTAGTAGCTTGGGGTGGGGTGTAGTAGCTTGAGGTGGGGTGTTGTACCTTGAGGTGGGGTGTAGTACCTTGAAGTGGGGTGTAGTACCTTGAGGTGGGGTGTTGTACCTTGGGGTGTGGTGTAGTACCTTGACGTGGGGTGTAGTACCTTGAGGTGGGATGTAGTACCTTGGGGTGTGGTGTAGTAGTTTGAGGTGGGGTGTGGTACCTTGGGGTGGGGTGTAGTACCTTGGGGTGGGGTGGAGTACCTTGGGGTGGGGTGTAGTAGCTTGGGGTGGGGTGTAGTAGCTTGGGGTGTGGTGTGGTACCTTGGGGTGGGGTGTAGTACCTTGGGGTGGGGTGTAGTAGCTTGGGGTGTGGTGTAGTACCTTGGGGTGGGGTGTAGTAGCTTGGGGTGGGGTGTAGTAGCTTGAGGTGGGGTGTTGTACCTTGAGGTGGGGGGTAGTACCTTGAAGTGGGGTGTAGTACCTTGAGGTGGGGTGTTGTACCTTGGGGTGTGGTGTAGTACCTTGACGTGGGGTGTAGTACCTTGAGGTGGGATGTAGTACCTTGGGGTGTGGTGTAGTAGTTTGAGGTGGGGTGTGGTACCTTGGGGTGGGGTGTAGTACCTTGGGGTGGGGTGGAGTACCTTGGGGTAGAGTGTAGTACCTTGAGGTGGAGTGTAGTTCCTTGAGGTGGGGTGTAGTACCTTGAGGTGGGGTGTTGTACCTTGGGGTGGGGTGTTGTACCTTGGGGTGTGGTGTAGTACCTTGGGGTGGGGTGTAGTACCTTGGGGTGGGGTGTGGTACCCTGAGGTGGGGTGTAGTACCATGGGGTGCGGGGCCTTGAGGTGGGGCGTAGTACCTTGGGGTGGGGTTTAGCACCTTGAGGTGGGGTGTAGTACCTTGGGGTGGGGTGTAGTACCTTGGGGTGGGGTGTGGTACCCTGAGGTGGGGTGTAGTACCTTGGGGTGCGGGGCCTTGAGGTGGGGCGTAGTACCTTGGGGTGGGGTTTAGTACCTTGAGGTGGGGTGTAGTACCTTGGGGTGCGGGGCCTTGAGGTGGGGCGTAGTACCTTGGGGTGCGGTGTAGTACCTTGGGGTGGGGTGTAGTACCTTGGGGTCGGGTGTTGTACCTTGGGGTGTGGTGTAGTACCTTGGGGTGGGGTGTAGTACCTTGGGGTGGGGTGTGGCACCCTGAGGTGGGGTGTAGTACCTTGGGGTGCGGGGCCTTGAGGTGGGGCGTAGTACCTTGGGGTGGGGATTAGTACCTTGAGGTGGGGTGTAGTACCTTGGGGTGCGGGGCCTTGAGCGGGGGTGTAGTACCTTGAGGTGGGGCGTAGTACCTTGGGGTGGGGCGTAGTACCTTGGGGTGGGGTGTAGTACATTGAGGTGGGGCGTAGTACTTTGGGGTGGGGTGTAGTACCTTGAGGTGGGGTGTAGTACCTTGGGGTGGGGCGTAGTACCTTGGGGTGGGGCGTAGTACCTTGGGGTGGGGCGTAGTACCATGGGGTGCGGGGCCTTGAGGTGGGGCGTAGTACCTTGGGGTGGGGTTTAGCACCTTGAAGTGGGGTGTAGCACCTTGGGGTGGGGTGTAGTACCTTGGGGTGGGGTGTGGTACCCTGAGGTGGGGTGTAGTACCTTGGGGTGCGGGGCCTTGAGGTGGGGCGTAGTACCTTGGGGTGGGGTTTAGTACCTTGAGGTGGGGTGTAGTACCTTGGGGTGCGGGGCCTTGAGGTGGGGCGTAGTACCTTGGGGTGCGGTGTAGTACCTTGGGGTGGGGTGTAGTACCTTGGGGTCGGGTGTTGTACCTTGGGGTGTGGTGTAGTACCTTGGGGTGGGGTGTAGTACCTTGGGGTGGGGTGTGGCACCCTGAGGTGGGGTGTAGTACCTTGGGGTGCGGGGCCTTGAGGTGGGGCGTAGTACCTTGGGGTGGGGATTAGTACCTTGAGGTGGGGTGTAGTACCTTGGGGTGCGGGGCCTTGAGCGGGGGTGTAGTACCTTGAGGTGGGGCGTAGTACCTTGGGGTGGGGCGTAGTACCTTGGGGTGGGGTGTAGTACATTGAGGTGGGGCGTAGTACTTTGGGGTGGGGTGTAGTACCTTGAGGTGGGGCGTAGTACCTTGGGGTGGGGCGTAGTACCTTGGGGTGGGGTGTAGTACATTGAGGTGGGGCGTAGTACTTTGGGGTGGGGTGTAGTACCTTGAGGTCGGGTGTAGTACCTTGGGGTGGGGTGTAGTACCTTGAGGTGGGGCGTAGTACCTTGGGGTGGGGTGTAGTACCTTGGGGTGGGGTGTAGTACATTGAGGTGGGGCGTAGTACTTTGGGGTGGGGTGTAGTACCTTGAGGTCGGGTGTAGTACCTTGGGGTGGGGTGTAGTACCTTGAGGTGGGGCGTAGTACCTTGGGGTGGGGTGTAGTACCCTGAGGTGGGGCGTAATACCTTGGGGTGGGGTGTAATACCTTGAGGTGGGATGTAGTATCTTGGGGTGGGGTGTAGTACCTTGGGGTGGGGTGTTGTACCTTGGGGTGTGGTGTAGTACCTTGGGGTGGGGTGTAGTACCTTGGGGTGGGGTGTAATACCTTGAGGTGGGGTGTAGTACCTTGGGGTGCGGGGCCTTGAGGTGGGGCGTAGTACCTTGGGGTGGGGTGTAGTACCTTGAGGTGGGGAGTAGTACCTTGGGGTGCGGGGCCTTGAGGTGGGGTGTAGTACCTTGTGGTGGGGTGTAGTACCTTGGGGTGCGGGGCCTTGAGGTGGGGCGTAGTACCTTGGGGTGGGGTGTAGTACCTTGGGGTGCGGGGCCTTGAGGTGGGGCGTAGTACCTTGGGGTGGGGTGTAATACCTTGAGGTGGGGTGTAGTACCTTGGGGTGCGGGGCCTTGAGGTGGGGCGTAGTACCTTGGGGTGGGGTGTAGTACCTTGAGGTGGGGTGTAGTACCTTGGGGTGCGGGGCCTTGAGGTGGGGCGTAGTACCTTGGGGTGGGGTGTAGTACCTTGAGGTGGGGTGTAGTACCTTGGGGTGCGGGGCCTTGAGGTGGGGTGTAGTACCTTGGGGTGGGGTGTAGTACCTTGAGGTGTGGTGTAGTACTATGGGGTGGGGTGTAGTACCTTGAGGTGGGGCGTAGTACCTTGGGGTGGGGTGTAGTACCTTGAGGTGGGGCGTAGTACCTTGGGGTGGGGTGTAATACCTTGAGGTGGGAGGTAGTATCTTGGGGTGGGGTGTAGTACCTTGGGGTGGGGTGTTGTACCTTGGGGTGTGGTGTAGTACCTTGGGGTGGGGTGTAGTACCTTGGGGTGGGGTGTAGTACCTTGAGGTGGGGTGTAGTACCTTGGGGTGCGGGGCCTTGAGGTGGGGCGTAGTAACTTGGGGTGGGGTGTAGTACCTTGAGGTGGGGTGTAGTACCTTGGGGTGCGGGGCCTTGAGGTGGGGTGTAGTACCTTGGGGTGGGGTGTAGTACCTAGAGGTGGGGCGTAGTACCTTGGGGTGGGGTGTAGTACCTTGAGGTGGGGTGTAGTACCTTGGGGTGCGGGGCCTTGGGGTGGGGTGTATTACCTTGGGGTGGGGTGTGGTACCCTGAGGTGGGGTGTAGTACCTTGGGGTGGGGTGTAGTACCTTGGGGTGGGGTGTGGTACCTTGAGGTGGGGTGTAGTACCTTGGGGTGGGGTGTAGTACCTTGAGGTGGGGTGTAGTACCTTGGGGTGGGGTGTAGTACCTTGGGGTGGGGTGTGGTACCCTGAGGTGGGGTGTAGTACCTTGGGGTGCGGGGCCTTGAGGTGGGGTGTAGTACCTTGGGGTGGGGTGTAGTACCTTCGGGTGGGGTGTAGTACCTTGGGGTGGGGTGTAGTACCTTGGGGTGGGGTGTAGTACCTTGGGGTGCGGGGCCTTGAGGTGGGGTGTAGTACCTTGGGGTGGGGTGTAGTACCTTGGGGTGGGGTGTAGTACCTTGGGGTGCGGGGCCTTGAGGTGGGGTGTAGTACCTGGGGGTGGGGTGTAGTACCTTGAGGTGGGGTGTAGTACCTTGAGGTGGGGTGTAGTACCTTGGGGTGGGGTGTAGTACCTTGGGGTGCGGGGCCTTGAGGTGGGGTGTAGTACCTGGGGGTGGGGTGTAGTACCTTGAGGTGGGGTGTAGTACCTTGGGGTGGGGTGTAGTACCTTGGGGTACGGGGCCTTGAGGTGGGGCGTAGTACCTTGGGGTGGGGTGTAGTACCTTGAGGTGGGGTGTAGTACCTTGAGGTGGGGAGTAGTACCTTGAGGTAAGGTGTAGTACCTTGAGGTGGGGTGTAGTACCTTGGGGTGGGGTGTTGTACCTTGGGGTGAGGTGTAGTACCTTGGGGTGGGGTGTAGTACCTTGGGGTGGGGTGTAGTACCTTGAGGTGGGGTGTAGTACCTTGAGGTAAGGTGTAGTACCTTGAGGTGGGGTGTAGTACCTTGGGGTGGGGTGTAGTACCTTGGGGTGGGGTGTTGTACCTTGAGGTGGGGTGTAGTACCTTGGGGTGCGGGGCCTTGAGGTGGGGTGTAGTACCTGGGGGTGGGGTGTAGTACCTTGAGGTGGGGTGTAGTACCTTGGGGTGGGGTGTAGTACCTTGGGGTACGGGGCCTTGAGGTGGGGCGTAGTACCTTGGGGTGGGGTGTAGTACCTTGAGGTGGGGTGTAGTACCTTGAGGTGGGGTGTAGTACCTTGAGGTAAAGTGTAGTACCTTGAGGTGGGGTGTAGTACCTTGGGGTGGGGTGTTGTACCTTGGGGTGAGGTGTAGTACCTTGGGGTGGGGTGTAGTACCTTGGGGTGGGGTGTAGTAACTTGAGGTGGGGTGTTGTACCTTGAGGTGGGGTGTAGTACCTTGGGGTGGGGTGTAGTACCTTGGGGTGGGGTGCAGTACCTTGGGGTGGGGTGTGGTACCTTGAGGTAGGGTGTAGTACCTTGGGGTGGGGTGTAGTATCTTGAGGTGGGGTGTAGTACCTTGGGGTGTGGCGTAGTACCTTAAGGTGGGGTGTAGTACCTTGGGGTGGGGTGTGGTACCTTGGGGTGTGGTGTGGTACCTTGGGCTGGGGTGTAGTACCTTGAGGTAGGGTGTAGTACCTTGAGGTGGGGTGTAGTACCTTGGGGTGGGGTGTTGTACCTTGGGGTGAGGTGTAGTACCTTGGGGTGGGGTGTAGTAACTTGGGGTGGGGTGTTGTGCCTTGAGGTGGGGTGTAGTACCTTGGGGTGGGGTGTAGCACCTTGGGGTGGGGTGTGGTACCTTGAGGTGGGGTGTAGTACCTTGGGGTGTGGTGTAGTACCTTGAGGTGGGGTGTAGTCCCTTGGGGTGGGGTGTGGTACCTTGGGGTGTGGTGTTGTACCTTGACGTGGGGTGTGGTACCTTGGGGTGTGGTGTAGTACCTTGAAGTGGGGTGTGGTACCTTGGGGTGTGGTGTAGTAGCTTGGGGTGTGGTGTGGTACCTTGGGGTGGGGTGTAGTACCTTGGGGTGGGGTGTAGTAGCTTGGGGTGTGGTGTAGTACCTTGGGGTGGGGTGTAGTAGCTTGGGGTGGGGTGTAGTAGCTTGAGGTGGGGTGTTGTACCTTGAGGTGGGGTGTAGTACCTTGAAGTGGGGTGTAGTACCTTGAGGTGGGGTGTAGTACCTTGGGGTGTGGTGTAGTAGTTTGAGGTGGGGTGTGGTACCTTGGGGTGGGGTGTAGTACCTTCGGGTGGGGTGGAGTACCTTGGGGTAGAGTGTAGTACCTTGAGGTGGAGTGTAGTTCCTTGAGGTGGGGTGTAGTACCTTGAGGTGGGGTGTAGTACCTTGAGTTGGGGTGTAGTACTTTGAGGTGTGGTGTAGTACCTTGAGGTGGGGTGTAGTACCTTGAGGTGGGGTGTAGTAGCTTGGGGTGTGGTGTGGTACCTTGGGGTGGGGTGTGGTACCTTGGGGTGTGGTGTGGTACCTCGGGGTGTGGTGTAGTACCTTGTGGTGTGGTGTGGTACCTTGGGGTGGGGTGTAGTACCTTGGGGTGGGGTGTAGTACCTTGAGGTGGGGTGTAGTACCTTGAGGTTGGGTGTAGTACTTTGAGGTAGGGTGTAATACCTTGGGGTGGGGTGTAGTAGCTTGGGGTGTGGTGTGGTACCTTGGGGTGGGGTGTGGTACCTTGGGGTAGGGTGTAGTACCTTGAGGTGGGGTGTAGTACCTTGAGGTTGGGTGTAGTACCTTGAGGTAGGGTGTAATACCTTGGGGTGGGGTGTAGTAGCTTGGGGTGTGGTGTGGTACCTTGGGGTGGGGTGTGGTACCTTGGGGTGTAGTGTGGTACCTTGGGGTGGGGTGTGGTACCTTGGGGTGTGGTGTGGTACCTTGGGGTGGGGTGTGGTACCTTGGGGTGTGGTGTAGTACCTTGGGGTGTGGTGTAGTACCTTGTGGTGTGGTGTGGTACCTTGGGGTGGAGTGTGGTACCTTGGGGTGGAGTGTGGTACCTTGAGGTGGGGTGTAGTACCTTGGGGTGGGGTGTTGTACCTTGGGGTGGGGTGTAGTAGCTTGGGGTGAGGTGTAGTACCTTGAGGTGGGGTGTAGTAGCTTGGGGTGTGGTGTGGTACCTTGGGGTGGGGTGTAGTACCTTGGGGTGGGGTGTGGTACCTTGAGGTGTGGTGTTGTACCTTGGGGTGGGGTGTAGTACCTTGGGGTGTGGTGTAGTACCTTGGGGTGAGGTGTAGTACCTTGAGGTGGGGTGTAGTACCTTGGGGTGGGGTGTGGTACCTTGGGGTGTGGTGTAGTACCTAGGGGTGGGGTGTAGTACCTTGGGGTGGGGTGTAGTACCTTGGGGTGGTGTGTGGTAACTTGAGGTTGGGTGTAGAACCTTGGGGTGGGGTGTTGTACCTTGAGGTGGGGTGTAGTACCTTGGGGTGGGGTGTAGTACCTTGGGGTGGGGTGTGGTAACTTGAGGTTGGGTGTTGTACCTTGGGGTGGGGTGTAGTACCTTGGGGTGTGGTGTAGTACCTTGGGGTGTGGTGTGGTACCTTGGGGTGGGGTGTAGTACCTTGGGGTGGGGTGTAGTACCGTGAGGTGGGGTGTAATACCTTGGGGTGGGGTGTAGTAGCTTGGGGTGTGGTGTGGTACCTTGGGGTGGGGTGTGGTACCTTGGGGTGTGGTGTGGTACCTTGGGGTGTGGTGTGGTACCTTGGGGTGTGGTGTAGTACCTTGTGGTGTGGTGTGGTACCTTGGGGTGGGGTGTAGTACCTTGGGGTGGAGTGTGGTACCTTGGGGTGGAGTGTGGTACCTTGGGGTGTGGTGTGGTACCTTGGGGTGTGGTGTGGTACCTTGGGGTGGGGTGTGGTACCTTGGGGTGTGGTGTGGTACCTTGGGGTGTGGTGTAGTACCTTGGGGTGGGGTGTAGTACCTTGGGGTGGGGTGTGGTACCTTGGGGTGGGGTGTAGTACCTTGGGGTGTGGTGTGGTACCTTGGGGTGGGGTGTAGTACCTTGGGGTGTGGTGTGGTACCTTGAGGTGTGGGGCCTTGAGGTGGGGTGTAGTACCTTGAGGTGGGGTGTAGTACCTTGGGGTGTGGTGTGGTACCTTGGGGTGTGGTGTGGTACCTTGAGGTGGGGTGTTGTACCTTGGGGTGTGGTGTGGTACCTTGAGGTGGGGTGTTGTACCTTGGGGTGTGGTGTGGTACCTTGGGGTGGGGTGTGGTAGCTTGGGGTGGGGTGTGGTACCTTGGGGTGGGGTGTAGTACCTTGGGGTGTGGTGTGGTACCTTGAGGTGGGGTGTAGTACCTTGGGGTGTGGTGTAGTACCTTGACGTGGGGTGTAGTACCTTGAGGTGGGATGTAGTACCTTGGGGTGTGGTGTAGTACCTTGAGGTGTGGTGTGGTACCTTGAGGTGTGGTGTGGTACCTTGGGGTGGGGTGTAGTAGCTTGGGGTGTGGTGTGGTACCTTGGGGTGTGGTGTAGTACCTTGGGGTGTGGTGTGGTACCTTGGGGTGTGGTGTGGTACCTTGGGGTGTGGTGTGGTACTTTGGGGTGTGGTGTGGTACCTTGGGGTGGGGTGTAGTACTTTGGAGTGTGGTGTAGTACCTCGGGGTGTGGTGTCGTACCTTGAGGTTGGGTGTTGTACCTTGGGGTGTGGTGTGGTACCTTGGGGTGTGGTGTGGTACCTTGAGGTGGGGTGTTGTACCTTGGGGTGTGGTGTGGTACCGTGGGGTGTGGTGTGGTACCTTGGGGTGTGGTGTGGTACTTTGGGGTGTGGTGTAGTACCTTGGGGTGTGGTGTGTTACCTTGAGGTGTGATGTGGTACCATGAAGCCGTTCTAACTTACCCCGTGAGCTCGATGTTTACAATGGCCTTGAGCGGTATGTCCACTGTCACGCTGTTGTCTTTGTCCGTCTCAACCTCTTTGTTCACACTAAAACACAGAACAATACTCATGTAGCACAATTCCTCCATTTTTAAACTTGTTCAAGCAAAAAGCGTCCACCATAAGAACACGTTTGACATGGAAAATATTGATCATATGTGAGTAACTTAAAAGCCCATAATGACGTACTATATGTCAATAAGTGTCAATACAGAGTTGTCCTAACTCAGTCATTATCTCACTTCTGCTAAAGGGTGGGGCACTAGCGCCTCACTATAACCACTGTCACCGTACCTGCTGACGTTCACAACGAACGAAAAGCTGCTGGAATCCAACTTGATCACATTCATCGGGGAAAGACGAAACGCCAGCGACACCTGTTGAGAGATGGTGTGAGTCAGTCTGACGGGGTGGTGGGAGCGAACCTGGGGGGAAGGGGGTGCGATGAAGGAGGGGTGCTGGAGGGGGAAGGGGCGGGAGGACACTGTGTGGTGAGTGAGGTCTACTTACACTGTGTGGTAGGTGAGGTCTACTTACACTGTGTGGTGAGTGAGGTCTACTTACACTGTGTGGTGGGTGAGGTCTACTTACACTGTGTGGTGGGTGAAGTCTACTTACACTGTGTGGTGGGTGAGGTCTACTTACACTGTGTGGTGGGTGAAGTCTACTTACACTGTGTGGTGGGTGAGGTCTACTTACACTGTGTGATGTGTACTTACACTGTGTGGTGGGTGAGGTCTACTTACACTGTGTGGTGGGTGAGGTCTATTTACACTGTGTGGGGGGTGAGGTCTACTTACACTGTGTGGTGGGTGAGGTCTACTTACACTGTGTGGTGGGTGAGGTCTACTTACACTGTGTGGTGGGTGAGGTCTACTTACACTGTGTGGTGGGTGAAGTCTACTTACACTGTGTGGTGGGTGAGGACTACTTACACTGTGTGGTGGGTGAAGTCTACTTACACTGTGTGGTTGGTGAGGTCTACTTACACTGTGTGATGTGTACTTACACTGTGTGGCGGGGTGAGGTCTACTTACACTGTGTGGTGGGTGAGGTCTACTTACACTGTGTGGTGAGTGAGGTCTACTTACACTGTGTGGTGGGTGAGGTCTACTTACACTGTGTGGTGGGTGTGGTCTACTTACCCTGTGTGGTGAGTGAGGTCTACTTACACTGTGTGGTGGGTGAGGTCTACCTACACTGTATGGTGGGTGAGGTCTACTTACACTGTGTGGTGGGTGAGGTCTACTTACACTGTGTGATGTGTACTTAAACTGTGTGGTGGGTGAAGTCTACTTACACTGTGTGGTGGGTGAGGTCTACTTACACTGTGTAATGTGCACTTACACTGTGTGGTGGGTGAGGTCTACTTACACTGTGTGGTGGGTGAGGTCTACTTACACTGTGTGATGGGTGAAGTCTACTTACACTGTGTGGTGGGTGAGGTCTACTTACACTGTGTGGTGGGTGAGGTCTACTTACACTGTGAGGTGGGTGAGGTCTACTTACACTGTGTGGTGGGTGAGGTCTACTTACACTGTGTGGTGTGTACTTACACTGTGTGGTGGGTGAGGTCTACTTACACTGTGTGGTGGGTGAGGTCTACTTACACTGTGTGGTGGGTGAGGACTACCTACACTGTGTGGTGGGTGAGGTCTACTTACACTGTGTGGTGGGTGAGGTCTACTTACACTGTGTGGTGAGTGAGGTCTACTTACACTGTGTGGTGGGTGAGGTCTACTTACAGTGTGTTGTGGGTGAGGTTTATTTACACTGTGTGGTGGGTGAGGTCTACTTACACTGTGTGGTGGGTGAGGTCTACTTACACTGTGTGGTGGGTGAGGTCTACTTACACTGTGTGGTGGGTGAGGTCTACTTACACTGTGTGATGGGTGAGGTCTACTTACACTGTGTGGTGGGTGAGGTCTACTTACACTGTGTGGTGGGTGAGGTCTACTTACACTGTGTGATGTGTACTTACACTGTGTGGTGGGTGAGGTCTACTTACACTGTGTGGTGAGTGAGATCTACTTACACTGTGTGGTGGGTGAGGTCTACTTACACTGTGTGGTGGGTGAGGTCTACCTACACTGTGTGGTGGGTGAGCTCTACTTACACTGTGTGGTGGGTGAGGTCTACTTACACTGTGTGGTGGGTGAGGTCTACTTACACTGTGTGGTGGGTGAGGTCTATTTACACTGTGTGGTTGGTGAGGTCTACTTACACTGTGTGGTGGGTGAGGTCTACTTACACTGTGTGATGGGTGAGGTCTATTTACACTGTGTGGTTGGTGAGGTCTACTTACACTGTGTGGTGTGTGAGGTCTACTTACACTGTGTGGTGGGTGATGACTACTTACACTGTGTGGGGGGTGAGTTCTACTTACACTGTGTGGTGGGTGAGGTCTACTTACACTGTGTGGTGGGTGAGGTCTACTTACACTGTGTGGTGGGTGAGGTCTACTTACACTGTGTGGTGGGTGAGGTCTACTTACACTGTGTGGTGGGTGATGTCTACTTACACTGTGTGGTGGGTGAGGTCTACTTACATTGTGTGGTGCGTGAGGACTACCTACACTGTGTGGTGGGTGAGGTCTACTTACACTGTGTGATGGGTGAGGTCTATTTACACTGTGTGGTGGGTGAGGTCTACTTACACCGTGTGGTGGGTGAGGTCTACTTACACTGTGTGGTGGGTGAGGTCTACTTACACTGTGTGGTGGGTGAGGTCTACTTACACTGTGTGGCAGGTGAGGTCTACTTACACTGTGTGGTGGGTGAGGTCTACTTACAGTGTGTTGTGGGTGAGGTTTATTTACACTGTGTGGTGGGTGAGGTCTACTTACACTGTGTGGTGGGTGAGGTCTACTTACACTGTGTGGTGAGTGAGGTCTACTTACACTGTGTGGTGGGTGATGTCTACTTACACTGTGTGGTGGGTGAGGTCTACTTACACTGTGTGGTGAGTGAGGTCTACTTACACTGTGTGGTGGGTGATGTCTACTTACACTGTGTGGTGGGTGATGTCTACTTACAGTGTGTGGTGGGTGAGGTCTACTTACACTGTGTGGTGGGTGAGGTCTACTTACACTGTGTGGTGGGTGAGGTCTACTTACACTGTGTGGTGGGTGAGGTCTACTTACACTGTGTGGTGGGTGAGGTCTACTTACACTGTGTGGTGGGTGAGGTCTACTTACACTGTGTGGTGAGTGAGGTCTACTTACACTGTGTGGTGGGTGAGGTCTACTTATACTGTGTGGTGGGTGAAGTCTACTTACACTGTGTGGTGGGTGAGGTCTACTTACACTGTGTGGTGGGTGAGGTCTACTTACACTGTGTGGTGAGTGAGGTCTACTTACACTGTGTGGTGGGTGAAGTCTACTTACACTGTGTGGTGTGTACTTACACTGTGTGGTGGGTGAGGTCTACTTACACTGTGTGGTGGGTGAGGTCTACTTACACTGTGTGGTGGGTGAGGACTACCTACACTGTGTGGTGGGTGAGGTCTACTTACACTGTGTGGTGGGTGAGGTCTACTTACACTGTGTGGTGGGTGAGGTCTACTTACACTGTGTGGTGGGTGAGGTCTACTTACACTGTGTGGTGGGTGAAGTCTACTTACACTGTGTGGTGGGTGAGGTCTACTTACACTGTGTGGTGGGTGAGGTCTACTTACACTGTGTGGTGGGTGAGGTCTACTTACACTGTGTGGTGGGTGAGGTCTACTTACACTGTGTGATGGGTGAGGTCTACTTACACTGTGTGGTGGGTGAGGTCTACTTACACTGTGTGGTGGGTGAGGTCTACTTACACTGTGTGATGTGTACTTACACTGTGTGGTGGGTGAGGTCTACTTACACTGTGTGATGGGTGAGGTCTATTTACACTGTGTGGTTGGTGAGGTCTACTTACACTGTGTGGTGTGTGAGGTCTACTTACACTGTGTGGTGGGTGATGACTACTTACACTGTGTGGGGGGTGAGTTCTACTTACACTGTGTGGTGGGTGAGGTCTACTTACACTGTGTGGTGGGTGAGGTCTACTTACACTGTGTGGTGGGTGAGGTCTACTTACACTGTGTGGTGGGTGAGGTCTACTTACACTGTGTGGTGGGTGATGTCTACTTACACTGTGTGGTGGGTGAGGTCTACTTACATTGTGTGGTGCGTGAGGACTACCTACACTGTGTGGTGGGTGAGGTCTACTTACACTGTGTGATGGGTGAGGTCTATTTACACTGTGTGGTGGGTGAGGTCTACTTACACCGTGTGGTGGGTGAGGTCTACTTACACTGTGTGGTGGGTGAGGTCTACTTACACTGTGTGGTGGGTGAGGTCTACTTACACTGTGTGGCAGGTGAGGTCTACTTACACTGTGTGGTGGGTGAGGTCTACTTACAGTGTGTTGTGGGTGAGGTTTATTTACACTGTGTGGTGGGTGAGGTCTACTTACACTGTGTGGTGGGTGAGGTCTACTTACACTGTGTGGTGAGTGAGGTCTACTTACACTGTGTGGTGGGTGATGTCTACTTACACTGTGTGGTGGGTGAGGTCTACTTACACTGTGTGGTGAGTGAGGTCTACTTACACTGTGTGGTGGGTGATGTCTACTTACACTGTGTGGTGGGTGATGTCTACTTACAGTGTGTGGTGGGTGAGGTCTACTTACACTGTGTGGTGGGCGAGGTCTACTTACACTGTGTGGTGGGTGAGGTCTACTTACACTGTGTGGTGGGTGAGGTCTACTTACACTGTGTGATGTGTACTTACACTGTGTGGTGGGTGAGGTCTACTTACACTGTGTGGTGAGTGAGGTCTACTTACACTGTGTGGTGGGTGAGGTCTACTTACACTGTGTGGTAGGTGAGGTCTACTTACACTGTGTGGTGGGTGAGGTCTACTTACACTGTGTGGTGGGTGAGGTCTATTTACACTGTGTGGTTGGTGAGGTCTACTTACACTGTGTGGTGGGTGAGGTCTACTTACACTGTGTGGTGTGTGAGGTCTACTTACACTGTGTGGTGGGTGATGTCTACTTACACTGTGTGGGGGGTGAGGTCTACTTACACTGTGTGGTGGGTGAGGTCTACTTACACTGTGTGGTGGGTGAGGTCTACTTACACTGTGTGGTGGGTGAGGTCTACTTACACTGTGTGGTGGGTGAGGTCTACTTACACTGTGTGGTGGGTGAAGTCTACTTACACTGTGTGGTGGGTGAGGTCTACTTACACTGTGTGGTGGGTGAGGTCTACTTACACTGTGTGGTGGGTGAGGTCTACTTACACTGTGTGGTGGGTGAGGTCTACTTACACTGTGTGATGGGTGAGGTCTACTTACACTGTGTGGTGGGTAAGGTCTACTTACACTGTGTGGTGGGTGAGGTCTACTTACACTGTGTGATGTGTACTTACACTGTGTGGTGGGTGAGGTCTACTTACACTGTGTGGTGAGTGAGATCTACTTACACTGTGTGGTGGGTGAGGTCTACTTAAACTGTGTGGTGGGTGAGGTCTACGTACACTGTGTGGTGGGTGAGCTCTACTTACACTGTGTGGTGGGTGAGGTCTACTTACACTGTGTGGTGGGTGAGGTCTACTTACACTGTGTGGTGGGTGAGGTCTATTTACACTGTGTGGTTGGTGAGGTCTACTTACACTGTGTGGTGGGTGAGGTCTACTTACACTGTGTGATGGGTGAGGTCTATTTACACTGTGTGGTTGGTGAGGTCTACTTACACTGTGTGGTGTGTGAGGTCTACTTACACTGTGTGGTGGGTGATGTCTACTTACACTGTGTGGGGGGTGAGTTCTACTTACACTGTGTGGTGGGTGAGGTCTACTTACACTGTGTGGTGGGTGAGGTCTACTTACACTGTGTGGTGGGTGAGGTCTACTTACACTGTGTGGTGGGTGAGGTCTACTTACACTGTGTGGTGGGTGAGGTCTACTTACACTGTGTGGTGGGTGATGTCTACCTACACTGTGTGGTGGGTGAGGTCTACTTACACTGTGTGATGGGTGAGGTCTATTTACACTGTGTGGTGGGTGAGGTCTACTTACACCGTGTGGTGGGTGAGGTCTACTTACACTGTGTGGTGGGTGAGGTCTACTTACACTGTGTGGTGGGTGAGGTCTACTTACACTGTGTGGTAGGTGAGGTCTACTTACACTGTGTGGTGGGTGAGGTCTACTTACACTGTGTGGTGGGTGAGGTCTACTTACACTGTGTGATGTGTACTTACACTGTGTGGTGGGTGAGGTCTACTTACACTGTGTGGTGAGTGAGGTCTACTTACACTGTGTGGTGGGTGAGGTCTACTTACACTGTGTGGTAGGTGAGGTCTACTTACACTGTGTGGTGGGTGAGGTCTACTTACACTGTGTGGTGGGTGAGGTCTACTTACACTGTGTGGTGGGTGAGGTCTACTTACACTGTGTGGTGGGTGAGGTCTACTTACACTGTGTGGCAGGTGAGGTCTACTTACACTGTGTGGTGGGTGAGGTCTACTTACAGTGTGTTGTGGGTGAGGTTTATTTACACTGTGTGGTGGGTGAGGTCTACTTACACTGTGTGGTGGGTGAGGTCTACTTACACTGTGTGGTGAGTGAGGTCTACTTACACTGTGTGGTGGGTGATGTCTACTTACACTGTGTGGTGGGTGAGGTCTACTTACACTGTGTGGTGAGTGAGGTCTACTTACACTGTGTGGTGGGTGATGTCTACTTACACTGTGTGGTGGGTGATGTCTACTTACAGTGTGTGGTGGGTGAGGTCTACTTACACTGTGTGGTGGGTGAGGTCTACTTACACTGTGTGGTGGGTGAGGTCTACTTACACTGTTTGGTGGGTGAGGTCTACTTACACTGTGTGGTGGGTGAGGTCTACTTACACTGTGTGGTGGGTGAGGTCTACTTACACTGTGTGGTGAGTGAGGTCTACTTACACTGTGTGGTGGGTGAGGTCTACTTATACTGTGTGGTGGGTGAAGTCTACTTACACTGTGTGGTGGGTGAGGTCTACTTACACTGTGTGGTGGGTGAGGTCTACTTACACTGTGTGGTGAGTGAGGTCTACTTACACTGTGTGGTGGGTGAAGTCTACTTACACTGTGTGTTGTGTACTTACACTGTGTGGTGGGTGAGGTCTACTTACACTGTGTGGTGGGTGAGGTCTACTTACACTGTGTGATGGGTGAGGACTACCTACACTGTGTGGTGAGTGAGGTCTACTTACACTGTGTGGTGGGTGAGGTCTACTTACACTGTGTGGTGGGTGAGGTCTACTTACACTGTGTGGTGGGTGAGGTCTACTTACACTGTGTGGTGGGTGAAGTCTACTTACACTGTGTGGTGGGTGAGGTCTACTTACACTGTGTGGTGGGTGAGGTCTACTTACACTGTGGTGGGTGAGGTCTACTTACACTGTGTGGTGGGTGAGGTCTACTTACACTGTGTGATGGGTGAGGTCTACTTACACTGTGTGGTGGGTGAGGTCTACTTACACTGTGTGGTGGGTGAGGTCTACTTACACTGTGTGATGTGTACTTACACTGTGTGGTGGGTGAGGTCTACTTACACTGTGTGGTGAGTGAGATCTACTTACACTGTGTGGTGGGTGAGGTCTACTTACACTGTGTGGTGGGTGAGGTCTACCTACACTGTGTGGTGGGTGAGCTCTACTTACCCTGTGTGGTGGGTGAGGTCTACTTACACTGTGTGGTGGGTGAGGTCTACTTACACTGTGTGGTGGGTGAGGTCTATTTACACTGTGTGGTTGGTGAGGTCTACTTACACTGTGTGGTGGGTGAGGTCTACTTACACTGTGTGATGGGTGAGGTCTATTTACACTGTGTAGTTGGTGAGGCCTACTTACACTGTGTGGTGTGTGAGGTCTACTTACACTGTGTGGTGGGTGATGACTACTTACACTGTGTGGGGGGTGAGTTCTACTTACACTGTGTGGTGGGTGAGGTCTACTTACACTGTGTGGTGGGTGAGGTCTACTTACACTGTGTGGTGGGTGAGGTCTACTTACACTGTGTGGTGGGTGAGGTCTACTTACACTGTGTGGTGGGTGATGTCTACTTACACTGTGTGGTGGGTGAGGTCTACTTACATTGTGTGGTGCGTGAGGACTACCTACACTGTGTGGTGGGTGAGGTCTACTTACACTGTGTGATGGGTGAGGTCTATTTACACTGTGTGGTGGGTGAGGTCTACTTACACCGTGTGGTGGGTGAGGTCTACTTACACTGTGTGGTGGGTGAGGTCTACTTACACTGTGTGGTGGGTGAGGTCTACTTACACTGTGTGGCAGGTGAGGTCTACTTACACTGTGTGGTGGGTGAGGTCTACTTACAGTGTGTTGTGGGTGAGGTTTATTTACACTGTGTGGTGGGTGAGGTCTACTTACACTGTGTGGTGGGTGAGGTCTACTTACACTGTGTGGTGAGTGAGGTCTACTTACACTGTGTGGTGGGTGATGTCTACTTACACTGTGTGGTGGGTGAGGTCTACTTACACTGTGTGGTGAGTGAGGTCTACTTACACTGTGTGGTGGGTGATGTCTACTTACACTGTGTGGTGGGTGATGTCTACTTACAGTGTGTGGTGGGTGAGGTCTACTTACACTGTGTGGTGGGTGAGGTCTACTTACACTGTGTGGTGGGTGAGGTCTACTTACACTGTGTGGTGGGTGAGGTCTACTTACACTGTGTGGTGGGTGAGGTCTACTTACACTGTGTGGTGGGTGAGGTCTACTTACACTGTGTGGTGAGTGAGGTCTACTTACACTGTGTGGTGGGTGAGGTCTACTTATACTGTGTGGTGGGTGAAGTCTACTTACACTGTGTGGTGGGTGAGGTCTACTTACACTGTGTGGTGGGTGAGGTCTACTTACACTGTGTGGTGAGTGAGGTCTACTTACACTGTGTGGTGGGTGAAGTCTACTTACACTGTGTGGTGTGTACTTACACTGTGTGGTGGGTGAGGTCTACTTACACTGTGTGGTGGGTGAGGTCTACTTACACTGTGTGGTGGGTGAGGACTACCTACACTGTGTGGTGGGTCAGGTCTACTTACACTGTGTGGTGGGTGAGGTCTACTTACACTGTGTGGTGGGTGAGGTCTACTTACACTGTGTGGTGGGTGAGGTCTACTTACACTGTGTGGTGGGTGAAGTCTACTTACACTGTGTGGTGGGTGAGGTCTACTTACACTGTGTGGTGTGTACTTACACTGTGTGGTGGGTGAGGTCTACTTACACTGTGTGGTGAGTGAGATCTACTTACACTGTGTGGTGGGTGAGGTCTACTTACACTGTGTGGTGGGTGAGGTCTACCTACACTGTGTGGTGGGTGAGCTCTACTTACACTGTGTGGTGGGTGAGGTCTACTTACACTGTGTGGTGGGTGAGGTCTACTTACACTGTGTGGTGGGTGAGGTCTATTTACACTGTGTGGTTGGTGAGGTCTACTTACACTGTGTGGTGGGTGAGGTCTACTTACACTGTGTGATGGGTGAGGTCTATTTACACTGTGTGGTTGGTGAGGTCTACTTACACTGTGTGGTGTGTTAGGTCTACTTACACTGTGTGGTGGGTGATGACTACTTACACTGTGTGGGGGGTGAGTTCTACTTACACTGTGTGGTGGGTGAGGTCTACTTACACTGTGTGGTGGGTGAGGTCTACTTACACTGTGTGGTGGGAGAGGTCTACTTACACTGTGTGGTGGGTGAGGTCTACTTACACTGTGTGGTGGGTGATGTCTACTTACACTGTGTGGTGGGTGAGGTCTACTTACATTGTGTGGTGCGTGAGGACTACCTACACTGTGTGGTGGGTGAGGTCTACTTACACTGTGTGATGGGTGAGTTCTATTTACACTGTGTGGTGGGTGAGGTCTACTTACACCGTGTGGTGGGTGAGGTCTACTTACACTGTGTGGTGGGTGAGGTCTACTTACACTGTGTGGTGGGTGAGGTCTACTTACACTGTGTGGCAGGTGAGGTCTACTTACACTGTGTGGTGGGTGAGGTCTACTTACAGTGTGTTGTGGGTGAGGTTTATTTACACTGTGTGGTGGGTGAGGTCTACTTACACTGTGTGGTGGGTGAGGTCTACTTACACTGTGTGGTGAGTGAGGTCTACTTACACTGTGTGGTGGGTGATGTCTACTTACACTGTGTGGTGGGTGAGGTCTACTTACACTGTGTGGTGAGTGAGGTCTACTTACACTGTGTGGTGGGTGATGTCTACTTACACTGTGTGGTGGGTGATGTCTACTTACAGTGTGTGGTGGGTGAGGTCTACTTACACTGTGTGGTGGGTGAGGTCTACTTACACTGTGTGGTGGGTGAGGTCTACTTACACTGTGTGGTGGGTGAGGTCTACTTACACTGTGTGATGTGTACTTACACTGTGTGGTGGGTGAGGTCTACTTACACTGTGTGGTGAGTGAGGTCTACTTACACTGTGTGGTGGGTGAGGTCTACTTACACTGTGTGGTAGGTGAGTTCTACTTACACTGTGTGGTGGGTGAGGTCTACTTACACTGTGTGGTGGGTGAGGTCTATTTACACTGTGTGGTTGGTGAGGTCTACTTACACTGTGTGGTGGGTGAGGTCTACTTACACTGTGTGGTGTGTGAGGTCTACTTACACTGTGTGGTGGGTGATGTCTACTTACACTGTGTGGGAGGTGAGGTCTACTTACACTGTGTGGTGGGTGAGGTCTACTTACACTGTGTGGTGGGTGAGGTCTACTTACACTGTGTGGTGGGTGAGGTCTACTTACACTGTGTGGTGGGTGAGGTCTACTTACACTGTGTGGTGGGTGAAGTCTACTTACACTGTGTGGTGGGTGAGGTCTACTTACACTGTGTGGTGGGTGAGGTCTACTTACACTGTGTGGTGGGTGAGGTCTACTTACACTGTGTGGTGGGTGAGGTCTACTTACACTGTGTGATGGGTGAGGTCTACTTACACTGTGTGGTGGGTAAGGTCTACTTACACTGTGTGGTGGGTGAGGTCTACTTACACTGTGTGATGTGTACTTACACTGTGTGGTGGGTGAGGTCTACTTACACTGTGTGGTGAGTGAGATCTACTTACACTGTGTGGTGGGTGAGGTCTACTTACACTGTGTGGTGGGTGAGGTCTACGTACACTGTGTGGTGGGTGAGCTCTACTTACACTGTGTGGTGGGTGAGGTCTACTTACACTGTGTGGTGGGTGAGGTCTACTTACACTGTGTGGTGGGTGAGGTCTATTTACACTGTGTGGTTGGTGAGGTCTACTTACACTGTGTGGTGGGTGAGGTCTACTTACACTGTGTGATGGGTGAGGTCTATTTACACTGTGTGGTTGGTGAGGTCTACTTACATTGTGTGGTGTGTGAGGTCTACTTACACTGTGTGGTGGGTGATGTCTACTTACACTGTGTGGGGGGTGAGTTCTACTTACACTGTGTGGTGGGTGAGGTCTACTTACACTGTGTGGTGGGTGAGGTCTACTTACACTGTGTGGTGGGTGAGGTCTACTTACACTGTGTGGTGGGTGAGGTCTACTTACACTCTGTGGTGGGTGAGGTCTACTTACACTGTGTGGTGGGTGATGTCTACTTACACTCTGTGGTGGGTGAGGTCTACTTACATTGTGTGGTGCGTGAGGACTACCTACACTGTGTGGTGGGTGAGGTCTACTTACACTGTGTGATGGGTGAGGTCTATTTACACTGTGTGGTGGGTGAGGTCTACTTACACCGTGTGGTGGGTGAGGTCTACTTACACTGTGTGGTGGGTGAGGTCTACTTACACTGTGTGGTGGGTGAGGTCTACTTACACTGTGTGGTAGGTGAGGTCTACTTACACTGTGTGGTGGGTGAGGTCTACTTACACTGTGTGGTGGGTGAGGTCTACTTACACTGTGTGATGTGTACTTACACTGTGTGGTGGGTGAGGTCTACTTACACTGTGTGGTGAGTGAGGTCTACTTACACTGTGTGGTGGGTGAGGTCTACTTACACTGTGTGGTAGGTGAGGTCTACTTACACTGTGTGGTGGGTGAGGTCTACTTACACTGTGTGGTGGGTGAGGTCTACTTACACTGTGTGGTGGGTGAGGTCTACTTACACTGTGTGGTGGGTGATGTCTACTTACACTGTGTGGTGGGTGAGGTCTACTTACATTGTGTGGTGCGTGAGGACTACCTACACTGTGTGGTGGGTGAGGTCTACTTACACTGTGTGATGGGTGAGGTCTATTTACACTGTGTGGTGGGTGAGGTCTACTTACACCGTGTGGTGGGTGAGGTCTACTTACACTGTGTGGTGGGTGAGGTCTACTTACACTGTGTGGTGGGTGAGGTCTACTTACACTGTGTGGCAGGTGAGGTCTACTTACACTGTGTGGTGGGTGAGGTCTACTTACAGTGTGTTGTGGGTGAGGTTTATTTACACTGTGTGGTGGGTGAGGTCTACTTACACTGTGTGGTGGGTGAGGTCTACTTACACTGTGTGGTGAGTGAGGTCTACTTACACTGTGTGGTGGGTGATGTCTACTTACACTGTGTGGTGGGTGAGGTCTACTTACACTGTGTGGTGAGTGAGGTCTACTTACACTGTGTGGTGGGTGATGTCTACTTACACTGTGTGGTGGGTGATGTCTACTTACAGTGTGTGGTGGGTGAGGTCTACTTACACTGTGTGGTGGGTGAGGTCTACTTACACTGTGTGGTGGGTGAGGTCTACTTACACTGTGTGGTGGGTGAGGTCTACTTACACTGTGTGGTGGGTGAGGTCTACTTACACTGTGTGGTGGGTGAGGTCTACTTACACTGTGTGGTGAGTGAGGTCTACTTACACTGTGTGGTGGGTGAGGTCTACTTATACTGTGTGGTGGGTGAAGTCTACTTACACTGTGTGGTGGGTGAGGTCTACTTACACTGTGTGATGGGTGAGGTCTATTTACACTGTGTGGTGGGTGAGGTCTACTTACACCGTGTGGTGGGTGAGGTCTACTTACACTGTGTGGTGGGTGAGGTCTACTTACACTGTGTGGTGGGTGAGGTCTACTTACACTGTGTGGCAGGTGAGGTCTACTTACACTGTGTGGTGGGTGAGGTCTACTTACCGTGTGTTGTGGGTGAGGTTTATTTACACTGTGTGGTGGGTGAGGTCTACTTACACTGTGTGGTGGGTGAGGTCTACTTACACTGTGTGGTGAGTGAGGTCTACTTACACTGTGTGGTGGGTGATGTCTACTTACACTGTGTGGTGGGTGAGGTCTACTTACACTGTGTGGTGAGTGAGGTCTACTTACACTGTGTGGTGGGTGATGTCTACTTACACTGTGTGGTGGGTGATGTCTACTTACAGTGTGTGGTGGGTGAGGTCTACTTACACTGTGTGGTGGGTGAGGTCTACTTACACTGTGTGGTGGGTGAGGTCTACTTACACTGTGTGGTGGGTGAGGTCTACTTACACTGTGTGATGTGTACTTACACTGTGTGGTGGGTGAGGTCTACTTACACTGTGTGGTGAGTGAGGTCTACTTACACTGTGTGGTGGGTGAGGTCTACTTACACTGTGTGGTAGGTGAGTTCTACTTACACTGTGTGGTGGGTGAGGTCTACTTACACTGTGTGGTGGGTGAGGTCTATTTACACTGTGTGGTTGGTGAGGTCTACTTACACTGTGTGGTGGGTGAGGTCTACTTACACTGTGTGGTGTGTGAGGTCTACTTACACTGTGTGGTGGGTGATGTCTACTTACACTGTGTGGGGGGTGAGGTCTACGTACACTGTGTGGTGGGTGAGGTCTACTTACACTGTGTGGTGGGTGAGGTCTACTTACACTGTGTGGTGGGTGAGGTCTACTTACACTGTGTGGTGGGTGAGGTCTACTTACACTGTGTGGTGGGTGAAGTCTACTTACACTGTGTGGTGGGTGAGGTCTACTTACACTGTGTGGTGGGTGAGGTCTACTTACACTGTGTGGTGGGTGAGGTCTACTTACACTGTGTGGTGGGTGAGGTCTACTTACACTGTGTGATGGGTGAGGTCTACTTACACTGTGTGGTGGGTAAGGTCTACTTACACTGTGTGGTGGGTGAGGTCTACTTACACTGTGTGATGTGTACTTACACTGTGTGGTGGGTGAGGTCTACTTACACTGTGTGGTGAGTGAGATCTACTTACACTGTGTGGTGGGTGAGGTCTACTTACACTGTGTGGTGGGTGAGGTCTACGTACACTGTGTGGTGGGTGAGCTCTACTTACACTGTGTGGTGGGTGAGGTCTACTTACACTGTGTGGTGGGTGAGGTCTACTTACACTGTGTGGTGGGTGAGGTCTATTTACACTGTGTGGTTGGTGAGGTCTACTTACACTGTGTGGTGGGTGAGGTCTACTTACACTGTGTGATGGGTGAGGTCTATTTACACTGTGTGGTTGGTGAGGTCTACTTACACTGTGTGGTGTGTGAGGTCTACTTACACTGTGTGGTGGGTGATGTCTACTTACACTGTGTGGGGGGTGAGTTCTACTTACACTGTGTGGTGGGTGAGGTCTACTTACACTGTGTGGTGGGTGAGGTCTACTTACACTGTGTGGTGGGTGAGGTCTACTTACACTGTGTGGTGGGTGAGGTCTACTTACACTGTGTGGTGGGTGAGGTCTACTTACACTGTGTGGTGGGTGATGTCTACTTACACTCTGTGGTGGGTGAGGTCTACTTACATTGTGTGGTGCGTGAGGACTACCTACACTGTGTGATGGGTGAGGTCTACTTACACTGTGTGATGGGTGAGGTCTATTTACACTGTGTGGTGGGTGAGGTCTACTTACACCGTGTGGTGGGTGAGGTCTACTTACACCGTGTGGTGGGTGAGGTCTACTTACACTGTGTGGTGGGTGAGGTCTACTTACACTGTGTGGTAGGTGAGGTCTACTTACACTGTGTGGTGGGTGAGGTCTACTTACACTGTGTGGTGGGTGAGGTCTACTTACACTGTGTGATGTGTACTTACACTGTGCGGTGGGTGAGGTCTACTTACACTGTGTGGTGAGTGAGGTCTACTTACACTGTGTGGTGGGTGAGGTCTACTTACACTGTGTGGTAGGTGAGGTCTACTTACACTGTGTGGTGGGTGAGGTCTACTTACACTGTGTGGTGGGTGAGGTCTACTTACACTGTGTGGTGGGTGAGGTCTACTTACACTGTGTGGTGGGTGATGTCTACTTACACTGTGTGGTGGGTGAGGTCTACTTACATTGTGTGGTGCGTGAGGACTACCTACACTGTGTGGTGGGTGAGGTCTACTTACACTGTGTGATGGGTGAGGTCTATTTACACTGTGTGGTGGGTGAGGTCTACTTACACCGTGTGGTGGGTGAGGTCTACTTACACTGTGTGGTGGGTGAGGTCTACTTACACTGTGTGGTGGGTGAGGTCTACTTACACTGTGTGGCAGGTGAGGTCTACTTACACTGTGTGGTGGGTGAGGTCTACTTACAGTGTGTTGTGGGTGAGGTTTATTTACACTGTGTGGTGGGTGATGTCTACTTACACTGTGTGGTGGGTGAGGTCTACTTACACTGTGTGGTGGGTGAGGACTACCTACACTGTGTGGTGGGTGAGGTCTACTTACACTGTGTGGTGGGTGAGGTCTACTTACACTGTGTGGTGGGTGAGGTCTACTTACACTGTGTGGTGGGTGAGGTCTACTTACACTGTGTGGTGGGTGAAGTCTACTTACACTGTGTGGTGGGTGAGGTCTACTTACACTGTGTGGTGGGTGAGGTCTACTTACACTGTGTGGTGGGTGAGGTCTACTTACACTGTGTGGTGGGTGAGGTCTACTTACACTGTGTGATGGGTGAGGTCTACTTACACTGTGTGGTGGGTGAGGTCTACTTACACTGTGTGGTGGGTGAGGTCTACTTACACTGTGTGATGTGTACTTACACTGTGTGGTGGGTGAGGTCTACTTACACTGTGTGGTGAGTGAGATCTACTTACACTGTGTGGTGGGTGAGGTCTACTTACACTGTGTGGTGGGTGAGGTCTATCTACACTGTGTGGTGGGTGAGCTCTACTTACACTGTGTGGTGGGTGAGGTCTACTTACACTGTGTGGTGGGTGAGGTCTACTTACACTGTGTGGTGGGTGAGGTCTATTTACACTGTGTGGTTGGTGAGGTCTACTTACACTGTGTGGTGGGTGAGGTCTACTTACACTGTGTGATGGGTGAGCTCTACTTACACTGTGTGGTGGGTGAGGTCTACTTACACTGTGTGGTGGGTGAGGTCTACTTACACTGTGTGGTGGGTGAGGTCTATTTACACTGTGTGGTTGGTGAGGTCTACTTACACTGTGTGGTGGGTGAGGTCTACTTACACTGTGTGATGGGTGAGGTCTATTTACACTGTGTGGTTGGTGAGGTCTACTTACACTGTGTGGTGTGTGAGGTCTACTTACACTGTGTGGTGGGTGATGACTACTTACACTGTGTGGGGGGTGAGTTCTACTTACACTGTGTGGTGGGTGAGGTCTACTTACACTGTGTGGTGGGTGATGTCTACTTACACTGTGTGGTGGGTGAGGTCTACTTACACTGTGTGGTGAGTGAGGTCTACTTACACTGTGTGGTGGGTGATGTCTACTTACACTGTGTGGTGGGTGATGTCTACTTACAGTGTGTGGTGGGTGAGGTCTACTTACACTGTGTGGTGGGTGAGGTCTACTTACACTGTGTGGTGGGTGAGGTCTACTTACACTGTGTGGTGGGTGAGGTCTACTTACACTGTGTGATGTGTACTTACACTGTGTGGTGGGTGAAGTCTACTTACACTGTGTGGTGGGTGAGGTCTACTTACACTGTGTGGTGGGTGAGGTCTACTTACACTGTGTGGTGGGTGAGGTCTACTTACACTGTGTGGTGGGTGAGGTCTACTTACACTGTGTGATGGGTGAGGTCTACTTACACTGTGTGGTGGGTAAGGTCTACTTACACTGTGT
This sequence comes from Arenicola marina, assembly GCA_964019135.1. NCBI lineage: Eukaryota > Metazoa > Annelida > Polychaeta > Arenicolidae > Arenicola > Arenicola marina. The sequence goes on from CAXHSH010000805.1 coordinate 63,976, forward strand.
GGTGGGTGAGGTCTACTTACACTGTGTGATGTGTACTTACACTGTGTGGTGGGTGAGGTCTACTTACACTGTGTGGTGAGTGAGATCTACTTACACTGTGTGGTGGGTGAGGTCTACTTACACTGTGTGGTGGGTGAGGTCTACGTACACTGTGTGGTGGGTGAGCTCTACTTACACTGTGTGGTGGGTGAGGTCTACTTACACTGTGTGGTGGGTGAGGTCTACTTACACTGTGTGGTGGGTGAGGTCTATTTACACTGTGTGGTTGGTGAGGTCTACTTACACTGTGTGGTGGGTGAGGTCTACTTACACTGTGTGATGGGTGAGGTCTATTTACACTGTGTGGTTGGTGAGGTCTACTTACACTGTGTGGTGTGTGAGGTCTACTTACACTGTGTGGTGGGTGATGTCTACTTACACTGTGTGGGGGGTGAGTTCTACTTACACTGTGTGGTGGGTGAGGTCTACTTACACTGTGTGGTGGGTGAGGTCTACTTACACTGTGTGGTGGGTGAGGTCTACTTACACTGTGTGGTGGGTGAGGTCTACTTACACTGTGTGGTGGGTGATGTCTACTTACACTCTGTGGTGGGTGAGGTCTACTTACATTGTGTGGTGCGTGAGGACTACCTACACTGTGTGGTGGGTGAGGTCTACTTACACTGTGTGATGAGTGAGGTCTATTTACACTGTGTGGTGGGTGAGGTCTACTTACACCGTGTGGTGGGTGAGGTCTACTTACACTGTGTGGTGGGTGAGGTCTACTTACACTGTGTGGTGGGTGAGGTCTACTTACACTGTGTGGTAGGTGAGGTCTACTTACACTGTGTGGTGGGTGAGGTCTACTTACACTGTGTGGTGGGTGAGGTCTACTTACACTGTGTGATGTGTACTTACACTGTGTGGTGGGTGAGGTCTACTTACACTGTGTGGTGAGTGAGGTCTACTTACACTGTGTGGTGGGTGAGGTCTACTTACACTGTGTGGTAGGTGAGGTCTACTTACACTGTGTGGTGGGTGAGGTCTACTTACACTGTGTGGTGGGTGAGGTCTATTTACACTGTGTGGTTGGTGAGGTCTACTTACACTGTGTGGTGGGTGAGGTCTACTTACACTGTGTGGTGTGTGAGGTCTACTTACACTGTGTGGTGGGTGATGTCTACTTACACTGTGTGGGGGTGAGGTCTACTTACACTGTGTGGTGGGTGAGGTCTACTTACACTGTGTGGTGGGTGAGGTCTACTTACACTGTGTGGTGGGTGAGGTCTACTTACACTGTGTGGTGGGTGAGGTCTACTTACACTGTGTGGTGGGTGAGGTCTACTTACACTGTGTGGTGGGTGATGTCTACTTACACTGTGTGGTGGGTGAGGTCTACTTACATTGTGTGGTGCGTGAGGACTACCTACACTGTGTGGTGGGTGAGGTCTACTTACACTGTGTGATGGGTGAGGTCTATTTACACTGTGTGGTGGGTGAGGTATACTTACACCGTGTGGTGGGTGAGGTCTACTTACACTGTGTGGTGGGTGAGGTCTACTTACACTGTGTGGTGGGTGAGGTCTACTTACACTGTGTGGTAAGTGAGGTCTACTTACACTGTGTGGTGGGTGAGGTCTACTTACAGTGTGTTGTGGGTGAGGTTTATTTACACTGTGTGGTGGGTGAGGTCTACTTACAGTGTGTTGTGGGTGAGGTCTACTTACACTGTGTGGTGGGTGAGGTCTACTTACACTGTGTGGTGAGTGAGGTCTACTTACACTGTGTGGTGGGTGAGGTCTACTTACACTGTGTGGTGGGTGAGGTCTACTTACACTGTGTGGTGGGTGAGGTCTACTTACACTGTGTGGTGGGTGATGTCTACTTACACTGTGTGGGGGGTGAGGTCTACTTACACTGTGTGGTGGGTGAGGTCTACTTACACTGTGTGGTGGGTGATGTCTACTTACACTGTGTGGGGGGTGAGGTCTACTTACACTGTGTGGTGGGTGAGGTCTACTTACACTGTGTGGTGGGTGAGGTCTACTTACACTGTGTGGTGGGTGAGGTCTACTTACACTGTGTGGTGGGTGAGGTCTACTTACACTGTGTGGTGGGTGAGGTCTACTTACACTGTGTGGTGGGTGATGTCTACTTACACTGTGTGGTGGGTGAGGTCTACTTACATTGTGTGGTGCGTGAGGACTACCTACACTGTGTGGTGGGTGAGGTCTACTTACACTGTGTGATGGGTGAGGTCTATTTACACTGTGTGGTGGGTGAGGTCTACTTACACCGTGTGGTGGGTGAGGTCTCCTTACACTGTGTGGTGGGAGAGGTCTACTTACACTCTGTGGTGGGTGAGGTTTACTTACACTGTGTGGTGGGGTGGGGTCTACTTACACTGTGTTGTGGGTGAGGTTATTTACACTCTGTGGTGGGTGAGGTCTACTTACACTGTGTGGTGGGTGAGGTCTACTTACACTGTGTGGTGAGTGAGATCTACTTACACTGTGTGGTAGGTGAGGTCTACTTACACTGTGTGGTGGGTGAGCTCTACTTACACTGTGTGGTGGGTGAGGTCTACTTACACTGTGTGGTGGGTGAGCTCTACTTACACTGTGTGGTGAGTGAGGTCTACTTACACTGTGTGGTGGGTGAGGTCTACTTACCCTGTGTGGTGAGTGAGATCTACTTACACTGTGTGGTGGGTGAGGTCTACTTACACTGTGTGGTGGGTGAGGTCTACTTACAGTGTGTGGTGGGTGAGGTCTACTTACACTGTGTGGTGGGTGAGGTCTACTTACACTGTGTGGTGGGTGAGGTCTACTTACACTGTGTGGTGGGTGAGCTCTACTTACACTGTGTGGTGAGTGAGGTCTACTTACACTGTGTGGTGGGTGAGGTCTACTTACACTGTGTGGTGGGTGAGGTCTACTTACACTGTGTGGTGGGTGAGGTCTACTTACACTGTGTGGTGGGTGAGGTCTACTTACACTGTGTGGTGGGTGAGGTCTACTTACACTGTGTGGTGAGTGAGGTCTACTTACACTGTGTGGTGGGTGAGGTCTACTTACACTGTGTGGTGGGTGAGGTCTACTTACACTGTGTGGTGGGTGAGCTCTACTTACACTGTGTGGTGAGTGAGGTCTACTTACACTGTGTGGTGGGTGAGGTCTACTTACACTGTGTGGTGGGTGAGGTCTACTTACACTGTGTGGTGGGTGAGGTCTACTTACACTGTGTGGTGGGTGAGGTCTACTTAGACTGTGTGGTGGGTGAGGTCTACTGACACTGTGTGGTGAGTGAGGTCTACTTACACTGTGTGGTGGGTGAGGTCTACTTACACTGTGTGGTGAGTGAGGTCTACTTACACTGTGTGGTGGGTGAGGTCTACTTACACTGTGTGGTGGGTGAGGTCTACTTACACTGTGTGGTGGGTGAGGTCTACTTACACTATGTGATGTGTACTTACACTGTGTGGTAGGTGAGGTCTACCTTCACTGTGTGGTGGGTGAGGTCTACTTACACTGTGTGGTGGGTGAGGTCTACTTACACTGTGTGATGGGTGAAGTCTACTTACACTGTGTGGTGGGTGAGGTCTACTTACACTGTGTGGTGGGTGAGGTCTACTTACACTGTGTGATGTGTACTTACACTTTGTGGTGGGTGAGGTCTACTTACACTGTGTGGTGAGTGAGATCTACTTACACTGTGTGGTAGGTGAGGTCTACTTACACTGTGTGGTGGGTGAGGTCTACTTACACTGTGTGGTGGGTGAGGTCTACTTACACTGTGTGGTGGGTGAGCTCTACTTACACTGTGTGGTGAGTGAGGTCTACTTACACTGTGTGATGGGTGAGGTCTATTTACACTGTGTGGTGGGTGAGGTCTACTTACACCGTGTGGTGGGTGAGGTCTCCTTACACTGTGTGGTGGGAGAGGTCTACTTACACTCTGTGGTGGGTGAGGTTTACTTACACTGTGTGGTGGGGTGGGGTCTACTTACACTGTGTTGTGGGTGAGGTTATTTACACTCTGTGGTGGGTGAGGTCTACTTACACTGTGTGGTGGGTGAGGTCTACTTACCCTGTGTGGTGAGTGAGATCTACTTACACTGTGTGGTGGGTGAGGTCTACTTACACTGTGTGGTGGGTGAGGTCTACTTACACTGTGTGGTGGGTGAGGTCTACTTACACTGTGTGGTGGGTGAGGTCTACTTACACTGTGTGGTTGGTGAGGTCTACTTACACTGTGTGGTGGGTGAGCTCTACTTACACTGTGTGGTGAGTGAGGTCTACTTACACTGTGTGGTGGGTGAGGTCTACTTACACTGTGTGGTGGGTGAGGTCTACTTACACTGTGTGGTGGGTGAGGTCTACTTACACTGTGTGGTGGGTGAGGTCTACTTACACTGTGTGGTGGGTGAGGTCTACTTACACTGTGTGGTGAGTGAGGTCTACTTACACTGTGTGGTGGGTGAGGTCTACTTACACTGTGTGGTGGGTGAGGTCTACTTACACTGTGTGGTGGGTGAGCTCTACTTACACTGTGTGGTGAGTGAGGTCTACTTACACTGTGTGGTGGGTGAGGTCTACTTACACTGTGTGGTGGGTGAGGTCTACTTACACTGTGTGGTGGGTGAGGTCTACTTACACTGTGTGGTGGGTGAGGTCTACTTAGACTGTGTGGTGGGTGAGGTCTACTGACACTGTGTGGTGAGTGAGGTCTACTTACACTGTGTGGTGGGTGAGGTCTACTTACACTGTGTGGTGAGTGAGGTCTACTTACACTGTGTGGTGGGTGAGGTCTACTTACACTGTGTGGTGGGTGAGGTCTACTTACACTGTGTGGTGGGTGAGGTCTACTTACACTATGTGATGTGTACTTACACTGTGTGGTAGGTGAGGTCTACCTTCACTGTGTGGTGGGTGAGGTCTACTTACACTGTGTGGTGGGTGAGGTCTACTTACACTGTGTGATGGGTGAAGTCTACTTACACTGTGTGGTGGGTGAGGTCTACTTACACTGTGTGGTGGGTGAGGTCTACTTACACTGTGTGATGTGTACTTACACTTTGTGGTGGGTGAGGTCTACTTACACTGTGTGGTGAGTGAGATCTACTTACACTGTGTGGTAGGTGAGGTCTACTTACACTGTGTGGTGGGTGAGGTCTACTTACACTGTGTGGTGGGTGAGGTCTACTTACACTGTGTGGTGGGTGAGCTCTACTTACACTGTGTGGTGAGTGAGGTCTACTTACACTGTGTGGTGGGTGAGGTCTACTTACCCTGTGTGGTGAGTGAGATCTACTTACACTGTGTGGTGGGTGAGGTCTACTTACACTGTGTGGTGGGTGAGGTCTACTTACACTGTGTGGTGGGTGAGGTCTACTTACACTGTGTGGTGGGTGAGGTCTACTTACACTGTGTGGTGGGTGAGCTCTACTTACACTGTGTGGTGAGTGAGGTCTACTTACACTGTGTGGTGGGTGAGGTCTACTTACACTGTGTGGTGGGTGAGGTCTACTTACACTGTGTGGTGGGTGAGGTCTACTTACACTGTGTGGTGGGTGAGGTCTACTTACACTGTGTGGTGGGTGAGGTCTACTTACACTGTGTGGTGAGTGAGGTCTACTTACACTGTGTGGTGGGTGAGGTCTACTTACACTGTGTGGTGGGTGAGGTCTACTTACACTGTGTGGTGGGTGAGCTCTACTTACACTGTGTGGTGAGTGAGGTCTACTTACACTGTGTGGTGGGTGAGGTCTACGTACACTGTGTGGTGGGTGAGGTCTACTTAAACTGTGTGGTGGGTGAGGTCTACTTACACTGTGTGGTGGGTGAGGTCTACTTAGACTGTGTGGTGGGTGAGGTCTACTGACACTGTGTGGTGAGTGAGGTCTACTTACACTGTGTGGTGGGTGAGGTCTACTTACACTGTGTGGTGAGTGAGGTCTACTTACACTGTGTGGTGGGTGAGGTCTACTTACACTGTGTGGTGGGTGAGGTCTACTTACACTGTGTGGTGGGTGAGGTCTACTTACACTATGTGATGTGTACTTACACTGTGTGGTAGGTGAGGTCTACCTTCACTGTGTGGTGGGTGAGGTCTACTTACACTGTGTGGTGGGTGAGGTCTACTTACACTGTGTGATGGGTGAAGTCTACTTACACTGTGTGGTGGGTGAGGTCTACTTACACTGTGTGGTGGGTGAGGTCTACTTACACTGTGTGATGTGTACTTACACTTTGTGGTGGGTGAGGTCTACTTACACTGTGTGGTGGGTGAGGACTACTTACACTGTGTGGTGGGTGAGGTCTACTTACAGTGTGTGGTGGGTGAGGTCTACTTACACTGTGTGGTGGGTGAGGTCTGTTTACACTGTGTGGTGGGTGAGGTCTACTTACACTGTGTGGTGAGTGAGGTCTACTTACACTCTGTGGTGGGTGAGGTCTACTTACACTGTGTGGTGGGTGAGGTCTACTTACACTCTTTGGTGGGTGAGGTCTACTTACACTGTGTGGTGGGTGATGTCTACTTACACTGTGTGGTGGGTGAGGTCTACTTACACTGTGTGGTGGGTGAGGTCTACCTCCACTTTGTGTTGGGTGAAGTCTACTTACACTGTGTGGTGGGTGAGGTCTACTTACACTGTGTGATGTGTACTTACACTGTGTGGTGGGTGAGGTCTACTTACACTGTGTGGTGGGTGAGGTCTACTTACACTGTGTGGTGGGTGAGGTCTACTTACACTGTGTGGTGAGTGAGGTCTACTTACACTGTGTGGTGGGTGAGGTCTACTTACACTGTGTGGTGGGTGAGGTCTACTTACACTGTGTGGTGAGTGAGGTCTACTTACACTGTGTGATGGGTGAGGTCTACTTACACTGTGTGATGTGTACTTACACTGTGTGGTGGGTGAGGTCTACTTACACTGTGTGGTGGGTGAGGTCTACTTACCCTGTGTGGTGGGTGAGGTCTACTTACACTGTGTGGTGGGTGAGGTCTACTTACACTGTGTGGTGGGTGAGGTCTATTTACACTGTGTGGTTGGTGAGGTCTACTTACACTGTGTGGTGGGTGAGGTCTACTTACACTGTGTGGGGGGTGAGGTCTACTTACACTGTGTGGTGGGTGAGGTCTACTTACACTGTGTGGTGGGTGAGGTCTACTTACACTGTGTGGTGGGTGAGGTCTACTTACACTGTGTGGTGTGTGAGGTCTACTTACACTGTGTGGTGGGTGAGGTCTACTTACACTGTGTGGTGGGTGATGTCTACTTACACTGTGTGGTGGGTGAGGTCTACTTACACTGTGTGGTAGGTGAGGTCTACTTACACTGTGTGGTGGGTGAGGTCTACTTACACTGTGTGGTGGGTGAGGTCTACTTACACTGTGTGGTGGGTGAGGTCTACTTACACTGTGTGGTGGGTGAGGTCTACTTACACTGTGTGGTGGGTGAGGTCTACTTACAGTGTGTGGTGGGTGAGGTCTACTTACACTGTGTGATGGGTGAGGTCTACTTACACTGTGTGGTAGGTGAGGTCTACCTCGACTGTGTGGTGGGTGAGGTCTACTTACACTGTGTGGTGGGTGAGGTCTACTTACACTGTGTGGTGGGTGAGGTCTACTTACACTGTGTGGTGGATGATGTCTACTTACACAGTGTGGTGGGTGAGGTCTACTTACACTGAGTGGTGGGTGAGGTCTACTTACACTGTGTGGTGGGTGAGGTCTACTTACACTGTGTGGTGAGTGAGGTCTACTTACACTGTGTGGTGGGTGAGGTCTACTTACACTGTGTGGTGGGTGAGGTCTACTTACACTGTGTGGTGGGTGAAGTCTACTTACACTGTGTGGTGGGTGAGGTCTACTTACACTGTGTGGTGGGTGAGGTCTACTTACACTGTGTGGTGGGTGAGGTCTACTTACACTGTGTGGTGGGTGAGGTCTACTTACACTGTGTGGTGGGTGAGGTCTACTTACACTGTGTGGTGGGTGATGTCTACTTACACAGTGTGGTGGGTGAGGTCTACTTACACTGTGTGGTGGGTGATGTCTACTTACACAGTGTGGTGGGTGAGGTCTACTTACACTGAGTGGTGGGTGAGGTCTACTTACACTGTGTGGTGGGTGAGGTCTACTTACACTGTGTGGTTGGTGAGGTCTACTTACACTGTGTGGTGGGCGAGGTCTACTTACACTGTGTGATGGGTGAGGTTTACTTACACTGTGTGGTGGGTGAGGTCTACTTACACTGTGTGACGGGTGAGGACTACCTACACTGTGTGATGGGTGAGGTTTACTTACACTGTGTGGTGGGTGAGGTCTACTTACACTGTGTGGTGGGTGAGGTCTACTTACACTGTGTGATGTGTACTTACACTGTGTGGTGGGTGAGGTCTACTTACACTGTGTGGTGGGTGAGGTCTACTTACCCTGTGTGGTGGGTGAGGTCTACTTACACTGTGTGGTGGGTGAGGTCTACTTACAATGTGTGGTGGGTGAGGTCTATTTACACTGTGTGGTTGGTGAGGTCTACTTACACTGTGTGGTGGGTGAGGTCTACTTACACTGTGTGGGGGGTGAGGTCTACTTACACTGTGTGGTGGGTGAGGTCTACTTACACTGTGTGGTGGGTGAGGTCTACTTACACTGTGTGGTGGGTGAGGTCTACTTACACTGTGTGGTGTGTGAGGTCTACTTACACTGTGTGGTGGGTGAGGTCTACTTACACTGTGTGGTGGGTGATGTCTACTTACACTGTGTGGTGGGTGAGGTCTACTTACACTGTGTGGTAGGTGAGGTCTACTTACACTGTGTGGTGGGTGAGGTCTACTTACACTGTGTGGTGGGTGAGGTCTACTTACACTGTGTGGTGGGTGAGGTCTACTTACACTGTGTGGTGGGTGAGGTCTACTTACACTGTGTGGTGGGTGAGGTCTACTTACAGTGTGTGGTGGGTGAGGTCTACTTACACTGTGTGATGGGTGAGGTCTACTTACACTGTGTGGTAGGTGAGGTCTACCTCGACTGTGTGGTGGGTGAGGTCTACTTACACTGTGTGGTGGGTGAGGTCTACTTACACTGTGTGGTGGGTGAGGTCTACTTACACTGTGTGGTGGATGATGTCTACTTACACAGTGTGGTGGGTGAGGTCTACTTACACTGAGTGGTGGGTGAGGTCTACTTACACTGTGTGGTGGGTGAGGTCTACTTACACTGTGTGGTGAGTGAGGTCTACTTACACTGTGTGGTGGGTGAGGTCTACTTACACTGTGTGGTGGGTGAGGTCTACTTACACTGTGTGGTGGGTGAAGTCTACTTACACTGTGTGGTGGGTGAGGTCTACTTACACTGTGTGGTGGGTGAGGTCTACTTACACTGTGTGGTGGGTGAGGTCTACTTACACTGTGTGGTGGGTGAGGTCTACTTACACTGTGTGGTGGGTGAGGTCTACTTACACTGTGTGGTGGGTGATGTCTACTTACACAGTGTGGTGGGTGAGGTCTACTTACACTGTGTGGTGGGTGATGTCTACTTACACAGTGTGGTGGGTGAGGTCTACTTACACTGAGTGGTGGGTGAGGTCTACTTACACTGTGTGGTGGGTGAGGTCTACTTACACTGTGTGGTTGGTGAGGTCTACTTACACTGTGTGGTGGGCGAGGTCTACTTACACTGTGTGATGGGTGAGGTTTACTTACACTGTGTGGTGGGTGAGGTCTACTTACACTGTGTGACGGGTGAGGACTACCTACACTGTGTGATGGGTGAGGTTTACTTACACTGTGTGGTGGGTGAGGTCTACTTACACTGTGTGGTGGGTGAGGTTTACTTACGGCTGAGTTGGCTCGCAGTGGGTTTCCGATGTCGCACACAACTTTGCCTTCGTCACCTTCGTCATAAGCGTCGCACGCAATGGGGGCGTCCTGGAAGATGGAAACGTGACGCATAACTCATAGCGTTGGGTGGACACCTCTTACTGTGGGGTGGAGAACACTAACTGTGAGGTGGACAACACTAACTGTGGGGTGGACAACACTTTCTGTGGGGTGGACAACACTAACTGTGGGGTGGACAACATTAACTGTGGGGTGGACAACACTATCTGTGTGGTGGACAACACTTACTTTGGGATGGACAACATTAACTGTGGGGTGAACAACACTAAATGTTTGGTGGTCAACACTAAATGTGGGGTGGACAATACTAACTGTGGGGTGGACAACATTAACTGTGGGGTAGACACCACTAACTGTGGGGTTGACACTCTTTACTGTGGGGCGGACACCCCGTACTGTGGGAAGGACACCCTTACCGTGGGGTGGACACCGCGCTTACTGTGGGGCAGACACCCTTACCGTGGGTTGGACACTCCTTACTGTGGGGAGGATACCCTTACCGTGGGGTGGACACCCTTACCGTGGGGTGGACACCACTTACTGTGGAGCGAACACCCCTTACTGTAGGGTGGACACCGCTCACTGTGGGGCGGACACCTTTTACCGTGGGGTGGACATCGCTTACTGTGGGACGGACACCCTTACCGTGGGGCGGACACCGCTTACTGTGGGGTGGAGACCCTTTACTCTCGGGTGGTCAACCCTTTCGGTGGGGTGTACCACTGTTGCTGTGGGAACACGTACCGCCTGCACCTCGTGGATGTTGACGTAGGTGACCGCTGGGGGCAGCGTCATGCGCAGGCGCGCCTCGTAGGCGTCCTCCCCTGTGTTACGGACCGTGAGGGCCACGTCCAGCTCCTCCTCTCTTCCCAGCACGTGCTCCGTGGAGCGCCTGCAACAGCCGACCCACAGGCTCAGAGAATAACAACCCACAGACTCAGAGAATAACAAACCACAGGCTCAGAGAATAAAAACCCACATTCTCAGAGAATAACAACTCACGGGCTATGAGAATAATAACTTACAGGCTCAGAGAATAACAACTCACAGGCTCAGAGAATAACAACTCACGGGTTCAGAGAATAACAACTCACAGACTCAGCGAATAACAACTCACAGGCTCAAAGAATAACAACTCAAAGGCTCAGACAATAACAAATCACAGGCTCAGAGAATAACAACTCACGGGCTATGAGAATAATAACTTACAGGCTCAGAGAATAACAACTCACGGGCTATGAGAATAATAACTTACAGGCTCAGAGAATAACAACTCACAGGCTCAGAGAACAACAACTCACAGGCCCAGAGAATAACAACTCACAGGCTCAGAGAATAACAACCCACAGGCTCAGAGAATAAAAACCCACATTATCAGAGAATAAAAACCCACTTGCTCAGAGAATAACAACCCACAGGCTCAGAGAATAACAACTCACGGGCTATGAGAATAATAACTTACAGGCTCAGAGAATAACAACTCACAGGCTCAGAGAATAACAACTCACGGGTTCAGAGAATAACAACTCACAGACTCAGCGAATAACAACTCACAGGCTCAGAGAATAACAACTCAAAGGCTCAGACAATAACAAATCACAGGCTCAGAGAATAACAACTCACGGGCTATGAGAATAATAACTTACAGGCTCAGAGAATAACAACTCACGGGCTATGAGAATAATAACTTACAGGCTCAGAGAAAAACAACTCACAGGCTCAGAGAATAACAACTCACATGCCCAGAGAATAACAACTCACAGGCTCAGAGAATAACAACTCACAGGCCCAGAGAATAACAACTCACAGGCTCAGAGAATAACAACCCACAGGCTCAGAGAATAAAAACCCACATTCTCAGAGAATAAAAACCCCCAGACTCAGAGAATAACAACCCACTGGCTCAGAGAATAACAACTCACAGGCTCAGAAAATAACAACTCACAGGCTCAGAGAATAACAACTCACAGGCTATGAGAATAATAACTTACAGGCTCAGAGAATAACAACTCACAGGCTCAGAGAATAACAACTCAAAGGCTCAGGCAATAACAAATCACAGGCTCAGAGAATAACAATTCACAGGCCCAGAGAATAACAACTCACAGGCTCAGAGAATAACAACCCACAGGCTCAGAGAATAAAAACCCCCAGACTCAGAGAATAACAACCCACTGGCTCAGAGAATAACAACTTACAGGCTCAGAGAATAACAACCCACAGGCTCAGAGAATAACAACTCACAGGTTCAGAGAATAACAACTCACAGTCTCAGACAATAACAACTCACAGGCTCAGAGAATAACATCTCACGGGTTCAGAGAATAACAACTCACAGACTCAGCGAATAACAACTCACAGGCTCAGAGAATAACAACTCAAAGGCTCAGACAATAACAAATCACAGGCTCAGAGAATAACTACTCACAGGCTCAGAGAATAACAACTCACAGATTCAGAGAATAACAACTCACAGGCTCAAGAGAATAATAACTCACAGGCGCGGAGAATAACAACTCGCAGGCTCAGAGAATAATGACTCACAGGCTCAGAGAATAATGACTCACGGGCTCCGAGACTAATAAACCATAGGCCTAGAGACTAATAAACCATAGGCCTAGAGAATAATAGCTCACAGGCTCAAAGAATAATAACTCACAGGCTCAAAAGGTAATAAGCCACAGGCCCAGAGAATAATAACTCACAGGCTCAGAAAATAATAAGCCACAGGTTCAGAGAATAATAACTCACAGGCTCAGAAAATAATAACTCACAGGCTCAGAGAATAACAACTCACAGGCTCAGAGAATAATAACTCACAGGCTCAGAAAATAATAACTCGCAGGCTCAGAGAATAATAACTCACAGGCTCAGAAAATAATAACTCGCAGGCTCAGAGAATAATAACTCACAGGCTCAGAAAATAATAAGCCACAGGTTCTAAGAATAATAACCCACATGCTCAGAGAATAATAACTCAGAGGCTCAGATAATAACAAGCCACAGGTTCAGAGAATAATAACTCAGAGGCTCAGAGAATAATAACTCAGAGGTTCAGAGAATAATAACACACAGGCTCAGAGAATAATAACTCACAGGCTCAGAAAATAATAACTCGCAGGCTCAGAGAATAATAACTCACAGGCTCAGAAAATAATAAGCCACAGGTTTAGAGAATAATAACTCACAGGCTCAGAAAATAATAACCCACATGCTCAGAGAATAATAACTCACAGGCTCACAGAATACAACTCACAGGCTCAGAGAATAACAACTCACAGGCTCAGAGAAAAACAACTTACAGGCTCAGAAAATAATAACTCGCAGGCTCAGAAAATAATAACTCACAGGCTCAAGAGAATAATAACTCACAGGCGCGGAGAATAACAACTCACAGGCTCAGAGAATAATGACTCACAGGCTCAGAGAATACAACTCACAGGCTCAGAGAATAACAACTCACAGGCTCAGAGAAAAACAACTTACAGGCTTAGAGAATAATAACTCACAGGCTCAGAGAATAACAACTCAAGGGTTCAGACAATAACAAATCACAGGCTCAGAGAATGACAACTTACAGGCGCAGAGAATAACAACTCACAGGCTCAGAAAATAACAACTCACAGGCTCAGAGAATCACATCTCACGGGTTCAGAGAATAACAACTCACAGGTTCAGCGAATAACAACTCACAGATTCAGAGAATAATAACTCACAGGCTCAAAGAATAATAACTCACAGGCTCAAGAGAATAATAACTCACAGGCGCGGAGAATAACAACTCACAGGCTCAGAGAAAAACAACTTACAGGCTTAGAGAATAATAACTCACAGGCTCAGAGAATAACAACTCAAGGGTTCAGACAATAACAAATCACAGGCTCAGAGAATAACAACTTACAGGCGCAGAGAATAACAACTCACAGGCTCAGAAAATAACAACTCACAGGCTCAGAGAATCACATCTCACGGGTTCAGAGAATAATAACTCACAGGCTCAAAGAATAATAACTCACAGGCTCAAGAGAATAATAACTCACAGGCGCGGAGAATAACAACTCACAGGCTCAGAGAATAATGACTCACAGGCTCAGAGAATAATGACTCACGGGCTCCGAGACTAATAAACCATAGGCCTAGAGAATAATAGCTCACAGGCTCAGAAAATAATAACTCATAGGCTCAGAGAATAATAACTTACAGGCTCAAAAAGTAATAAGCCACAGGTTCAGAGAATAATAACTCAGAGGCTCAGAGAATAATAACTCGTAGGCTCAGAGAATAATAACTCACAGGCTCAGAAAATAATAAGCCGCAGGTTCAGAGAATAATAACCCACATGCTCAGAGAATAATAAACCACAGGCTCAAAGAATAACAACTCACAGGGGCAGAAAATAATAACTCACAGGCGCCGAGACAACTTGTTAATAACTATAATTGTATAATATAATAACTCACAGGCTCAGAGACAACTGTATAATAACTAATTGCATAATATAATAACTCACAGGCTCAGAGACAACTGTATGATAACTAATTGTATAATATAATAACTCACAGACTTAGAGACAACTGTATAATAACCATAGGCAGAAATAGGCATCATAGCATTGTTCAACCATTGCACGCATCTTAAAAGAAAATTCCGGGCGGCTGCAATGTGATATAAAGTAAAACGTTGTTGATATAAAATTTATTGGCTTTTAATCGTTTTGTCGAGAAAATCGCACATCAACAGTATAAACTGCTGATTTTCGCCCATCAGGCGGGTGTCGACATGTTCTAAACACCTGACCAGAGTGACCGGCGATAACCTTCCGCTGAACGAAAAATGTGTTTACATAGAAGAAACTGCGTCTTCGGAACAACTTGTCGGCCTAACACATCTCATGAATAGTGACAAGCGAATTTGACTTATACATTTTCAACAGTATGTTCCGACCACTTTGTAAGAACAATTGCTTTGAGGAAGATCTGTATGCTAAGTACGTATGCAGAGGCCCAAACGAACCGATAAAGCTGAGGCTGAAGCCTGAAGCTGTTTCAACCATATTTTGCCACCGCCATCCCCTGCCTCCACCCCCTGCTGCACAGTATGCACATGGCCCACCAATCGACCCGGCTGCTAGCTTCACGCACCTCTCCTGCCTCCATCCCTAGCCACCACCCCATAGACCGCCACCCCACCCACCCTAACCCATACGGCCGTTCTGGTAGTACGGCCGTCCTGTCCATACACCATTCAGAGACATTGAGTTTCTAAGACAGCAGCTGTATCAAGTTACACCATCGACTGCTGCTTCCCGACCCATGGCCCGCCACTATACGAATCAAGTCACAATTGGGCACCCTGCCATCAATGACGATGGACCCCTGACTCCACTCCCACACCCCCCCCCCCACCCCAACACACTTCTAATGCAACACCGCTTCACTGACCACACGATGCGTCAACGGCCTGTATAAACAATACCTAACCCACCTTCGTCATCCCTTGCAGGTTCAAACTGGTCCCCGATTAAATCATCAGTTGGTGTAAATTCGGTGTTTACTTCAACTTTTTTGTTCGACTCGCTAGAAGTTTGTTGCTCCGCCATATTGTAAATATCCGGAAGTACCACCCGCGTAAATACTCTAACGCGATGTAATTTGGTAATTAAACCGCTTCGATATTATAGCTTCCGGTGGTAGTAGTCGTCTAAACCCACTGGTCGCTTGATTGCTGGTGACGTCATCATCATCGCGCTAAGGCGGGTGCCCATGGCACGTTGGGTGGTCGTGCAAAAGTGCTTGGAACTTCACTAATGTATGGTGTAAAAAAAAATTGTGCGTAATGGTTAGTTAATTCCGTATAGTTTAACTGGAAATGTAAATGATATGGGCCCGGCATTTCCCTTTAAGAACTTATCCATTTACCTGGTGACCTCCAGCTTCAGGTCTGGGATGCAGACGTCATCTTCCCCGCAGTCCTTGCTAATCTGAGCCTTCAACAGAAATGGAACGAGTTGAGTGGTGTTTTATGCCACCTTTGTGCCCACAATAATCTAATCTGGACCTCTAGGGACGATGAAGAATGAATCAATGAAGCGTGCGCCAGATCAGGTGTCCGAGGTTCGAACCCAGGACCTATTGACCTATTGCGCTACCATTACACCAGTGGGCCCTCCCCCCTCCCCCCCCCCTCATTACACCAGTGGGCCCTCCCCCCTCCCCCCCCCCCTCATTACACCAGTGGGCCCTCCCCCCCTCCCCCCCCTACCATTACACCAGTGGGCCCTCCCCCCTCCCCCCCCCCCTCATTACACCAGTGGGCCCTCCCCCCCTCCCCCCCCCTACCATTACACCAGTGGGCCCTCCCCCCCTCCCCCCCCCTCATTACACCAGTGGGCCCTCCCCCCCTCATTACACCAGTGGGCCCTCCCCCCTCCCCCCCTCATTACACCAGTGGGCCCTCCCCCCTCCCCCTACCATTAAACCAGTGGGCCCTCCCCCCCTCCCCCGTCAGTTCGATGATACGTCAAGTTTGAGGGAGTTACTGCAGCGATACCGCAGTTCAGAAATACAGTTCTGTCTCACTCAGGCGGTCAGCGCTTTCTGCCCAGCTAAACCGCTCACATATAACTCACCTGTGTGATAACAGTGATAGGTCTGTATACGTCTAGGATCGGTGTGATGTCCCTGCACTGACAGCCTATATAACTCACCTGTGTGATAACAGTGGAAGGTCTGTATACGTCTAGGATGGGTGTGATGTCCCTGCACGGACAGCCTATATAACTCACCCGTGTGATAACAGTGGAAGGTCTGTATACGTCTAGGATGGGTGTGATGTCCCTGCACTGACAGCCTTTATAACTCACCTGTGTGATAACAGTGGTAGGTCTGTATACGTCTAGGATGGGTGTGATGTCCCTGCACTGACAGCCTATATAACTCACCTGTGTGATAACAGTGGTAGGTCTGTATACGTCTAGGATGGGTGTGATGTCCCTGCACTGACAGCCTATATAACTCACCTGTGTGATAACAGTGGTAGGTCTGTATACGTCTAGGATGGGTGTGATATCCCTGCACTGACAGCCTATATAACTCACCCGTGTGATAACAGTGGAAGGTCTGTATACGTCTAGGATGGGTGTGATGTCCCTGCACTGACAGCCTATATAACTCACCCGTGTGATAACAGTGGAAGGTCTGTATACGTCTAGGATCGGTGTGATGTCCCTGCACTGACAGCCTATATAACTCACCCGTGTGATAGCAGTGGAAGGTCTGTATACGTCTAGGATCGGTGTGATGTCCCTGCACTGACAGCCTATATAACTCACCTGTGTGATAACAGTGGTAGGTCTGTATACGTCTAGGATCGGTGTGATGGCCCTGCACTGACAGCCTATATAACTCACCTGTGTGATAACAGTGGTAGGTCTGTATACGTCTAGGATCGGTGTGATGTCCCTGCACTGACAGCCTATATAACTCACCTGTGTGATAACAGTGGAAGGTCTGTATACGTCTAGGATGGGTGTGATGTCCCTGCACTGACAGCCTATATAACTCACCCGTGTGATAACAGTGGAAGGTCTGTATACGTCTAGGATGGGTGTGATGTCCCTGCACTGACAGCCTATATAACTCACCTGTGTGATAACAGTGGTAGGTCTGTATACGTCTAGGATGGGTGTGATGTCCCTGCACTGACAGCCTATATAACTCACCCGTGTGATAACAGTGGAAGGTCTGTATACGTCTAGGATGGGTGTGATGTCCCTGCACTGACAGCCTATATAACTCACCTGTGTGATAACAGTGGTAGGTCTGTATACGTCTAGGATGGGTGTGATGTCCCTGCACTGACAGCCTATATAACTCACCTGTGTGATAACAGTGGAAGGTCTGTATACGTCTAGGATGGGTGTGATGTCCCTGCACTGACAGCCTATATAACTCACCTGTGTGATAACAATGGAAGGTCTGTATACGTCTAGGATCGGTGTGATGTCCCTGCACTGACAGCCTATATAACTCACCTGTGTGATAACAGTGGAAGGTCTGTATACGTCTAGGATCGGTGTGATGTCCCTGCACTGACAGCCTATATAACTCACCTGTGTGATAACAGTGGTAGGTCTGTATACGTCTAGGATCGGTGTGATGGCCCTGCACTGACAGCCTATATAACTCACCTGTGTGATAACAGTGGTAGGTCTGTATACGTCTAGGATGGGTGTGATATCCCTGCACTGACAGCCTATATAACTCACCCGTGTGATAACAGTGGAAGGTCTGTATACGTCTAGGATGGGTGTGATGTCCCTGCACTGACAGCCTATATAACTCACCTGTGTGATAACAGTGGAAGGTCTGTATACGTCTAGGATCGGTGTGATGTCCCTGCACTGACAGCCTATATAACTCACCTGTGTGATAACAGTGGTAGGTCTGTATACGTCTAGGATCGGTGTGATGGCCCTGCACTGACAGCCTATATAACTCACCTGTGTGATAACAGTGGCAGGTCTGTATACGTCTAGGATCGGTGTGATGGCCCTGCACTGACAGCCTATATAACTCATCTGTGTGATAACAGTGGAAGGTCTGTATACGTCTAGGATCGGTGTGATGTCCCTGCACTGACAGCCTATATAACTCACCTGTGTGATAACAGTGGTAGGTCTGTATACGTCTAGGATCGGTGTGATGTCCCTGCACTGACAGCCTATATAACTCACTTGTGTGATAACAGTGGAAGGTCTGTATACGTCTAGGATCGGTGTGATGGCCCTGCACTGACAGCCTATATAACTCACCTGTGTGATAACAGTGGAAGGTCTGTATACGTCTAGGATCGGTGTGATGTCCCTGCACTGACAGCCTATATAACTCACCTGTGTGATAACAGTGGTAGGTCTGTATACGTCTAGGATCGGTGTGATGGCCCTGCACTGACAGCCTATATAACTCACCTGTGTGATAACAGTGGAAGGTCTGTATACGTCTAGGATCGGTGTGATGGCCCTGCACTGACAGCCTATATAACTCACCTGTGTGATAACAGTGGAAGGTCTGTATACGTCTAGGATGAGTGTGATGTCCCTGCACTGACAGCCTATATAACTCACCTGTGTGATAACAGTGGAAGGTCTGTATACGTCTAGGATCGGTGTGATGGCCCTGCACTGACAGCCTATATAACTCACCTGTGTGATAACAGTGGAAGGTCTGTATACGTCTAGGATCGGTGTGATGGCCCTGCACTGACAGCCTATATAACTCACCTGTGTGATAACAGTGGTAGGTCTGTATACGTCTAGGATCGGTGTGATGGCCCTGCACTGACAGCCTATATAACTCACCTGTGTGATAACAGTGGAAGGTCTGTATACGTCTAGGATCGGTGTGATGTCCCTGCACTGACAGCCTATATAACTCACCTGTGTGATAACAGTGGTAGGTCTGTATACGTCTAGGATCGGTGTGATGTCCCTGCACTGACAGCCTATATAACTCACCCGTGTGATAACAGTGGAAGGTCTGTATACGTCTAGGATCGGTGTGATGTCCCTGCACTGACAGCCTATATAACTCACCCGTGTGATAACAGTGGAAGGTCTGTATACGTCTAGGATCGGTGTGATGTCCCTGCACTGACAGCCTATATAACTCACCTGTGTGATAACAGTGGAAGGTCTGTATACGTCTAGGATGGGTGTGATGTCCCTGCACTGACAGCCTATATAACTCACCCGTGTGATAACAGTGGAAGGTCTGTATACGTCTAGGATCGGTGTGATGGCCCTGCACTGACAGCCTATATAACTCACCTGTGTGATAACAGTGGAAGGTCTGTATACGTCTGGGATGGGTGTGATGTCCCTGCACTGACAGCCTATATAACTCACCTGTGTGATAACAGTGGAAGGTCTGTATACGTCTAGGATCGGTGTGATGGCCCTGCACTGACAGCCTATATAACTCACCTGTGTGATAACAGTGGAAGGTCTGTATACGTCTAGGATGGGTGTGATGGCCCCTGACCCGATAGCTTCTTCAATCAAGGTATAGTTCATTTCTAAGGTGATGGGGCGCAGCTTGTCGCGAATACTGTCCTGAAATGAAGTAATTAAATGAAGGGCAATGTTTAACGTTATATGTGTTGTCGTTATTTGAGAGGAAGCTTGTTTCATAGCGTAATGTGTGCGGCGGGCGAGACTAACATTCCCACTGGATCGACACGGCGTGGTGTCGCCATGAACCGCAAGGAGGCGCGTCATGACAGGATATGGGAGCGAGTCTAGCACCAGGCTATGACAGGTTGATGGGTGCCGCTAGACGTTAGTTATCTGCCAGTCATGACAGGATATGGGAGCGGGTCTAGCACCAGGCTATGACAGGTTGATGGGTGCCGCTAGACGTTAATTATCTGCCAGTCATGACAGGATATGGGAGCGGGTCTAGCACCAGGCTATGACAGGTTGATGGGTGCCGCTAGACGTTAATTATCTGCCAGTCATGACAGGATATGGGAGCGGGATAGCACCAGGCTATGACAGGTTGATGGGTGCCGCTAGACGTTAATTATCTGCCAGTCATGACAGGATATGGGAGCGGGTCTAGCACCAGGCTATGACAGGTTGATGGGTGCCGCTAGACGTTAATTATCTGCCAGTCATGACAGGATATGGGAGCGGGTCTAGCACCAGGCTATGACAGGTGGATGGGTGCCGCTAGACGTTAATTATCTGCCAGTCATGACAGGATATGGGAGCGGGTCTAGCACCAGGCTATGACAGGTTGATGGGTGCCGCTAGACGTTAATTATCTGCCAGTCATGACAGGATATGGGAGCGGGTCTAGCACCAGGCTATGACAGGTTGATGGGTGCCGCTAGACGTTAATTATCTGCCAGTCATGACAGGATATGGGAGCGGGATAGCACCAGGCTATGACAGGTTGATGGGTGCCGCTAGACGTTAATTATCTGCCAGTCATGACAGGATATGGGAGCGGGTCAAGCACCAGGCTATGACAGGTTGATGGGTGCCGCTAGACGTTAATTGTCTGCCTGTCATGACAGGATATGGGAGCGGGTCTAGCACCAGGCTATTGCAGGTGGATGGGTGCCGCTAGACGTTAATTATCTGCCAGTCATGACAGGATATGGGAGCGGGTCAAGCACCAGGCTATGACAGGTTGATGGGTGCCGCTAGACGTTAATTGTCTGCCTGTCATGACAGGATATGGGAGCGGGTCTAGCACCAGGCTATTGCAGGTGGATGGGTGCCGCTAGACGTTAATTATCTGCCAGTCATGACAGGATATGGGAGCGAGTCTAGCACCAGGCTATGACAGGTTGATGGATGCCGCTAGACGTTAATTATCTGCCAGTCATGACAGGATATGGGAGCGGGTCTAGCACCAGGCTATGACAGGTTGATGGGTGCCGCTAGACGTTAGTTATCTGCCAGTCATGACAGGATATGGGAGCGGGTCTAGCACCAGGCTATGACAGGTTGATGGGTGCCGCTAGACGTTAAGTATCTGCCAGTCATGACAGGATATGGGAGCGGGTCTAGCACCAGGCTATGACAGGTTGATGGGTGCCGCTAGACACGGCCACTATATGGCGAAGCAGTAGCACTGCTCTGAATAACGAATAAGTAAATTAATTGAACAAAGCTGATTTAATCTTCAATTGCATTTCGGCAGGGGCCTGGCTCGACATTTAGAAGCATGCATTGCAAGGGGGCTGTCAGCTTGGAATGGCAAGACCGACAGACAAAAGCGAGATACACTGAATCAAGATATCGACATGGAAAGCCTTACTCTCAACACTGTATACGTAAACTTGAATACACATCACTGGCACGGCGAGGACGCAGTCTCGTGAAGTCAGTAATAATATGCTGATGTATATACAATTTATATGGTGCTGGCAATTTTAGCGAAGAGCAAATGATTTTTTTTTTTAATGCGAGTGTTTAAAATTTATGTGGGACATGCTAAGGTTATACTGACGGACAAATGAGTCAGTAGAGCGCGATTGATTTTCTTTGGAACTAGTGATATTCTAGATATAATCAACCTTTTTCTCAAATTTATGTTATATTTAAGTAGGTTTAAAGGGGCAACGATCTTTTTAATGTTGCGTTCAGTGAACATTTTAAAACTTGAAATCGCGAAGAAGCGACCTTATATAAGAATTTATCAAGACAAATAGAAATATCTTTAATAATCTAGGCATTGTTTATTTGAATAAATAAAAGATAGTTTTATAACAGTATCATTTTTGAAAGATGCTGTGTTGCCATGGAAATGTTACGTACATATCATGTTTATACGTATCAACCATCTATCTATGACTGTGCATGCCATCATATAAAGCAAACATTTTCAACTCATTTCGAGATATTTGAAAGAAAGCAGAGAAGTGCGACACTTACCACGATGTACACGCGTTGGACCCAGCACGGGGTCGGCGCCGTCTTGTTGACATGGATCAGGTTTCCGTCCCCTGTGTCGTTGTACGGCAGCATGCGGGGCCGGAGACTCCCTCCGTCCAGGCGGTAGGCCAGGGCCAGGGCTGAAGAACAAACAGTTGTCAAGGCGGTAGGCCAGGGCCAGAGCTGAAGAACAAACAGTTGTCAAGGCGGTAGGCCAGGCCCAGGACTGAAGAACAAACAGTTGTCAAGGCGGTAGGCCAGGGCCAGGACTGAAGAACAAACAGTTGTCCAGGCGGTAGGCCAGGGCCAGGGCTGAAGAACAAACAGTTGTCCAGGCGGTAGGCCAGGGCCAGGGCTGAAGAACAAACAGTTGTCAAGGCGGTAGGCCAGGGCCAGGGCTGAAGAACAAACAATTGTCAAGGCGGTAGGCCAGGGCCAGGGCTGAAGAACAAACAATTGTCAAGGCGGTAGGCCAGGGCCAGGGCTGAAGAACAAACAATTGTCAAGGCGGTAGGCCAGGGCCAGGACTGAAGAACAAACAATTATCAAAGCGGTAGGCCAGGGCCAGGGTTAAAGAACAAACAGTTCTCAAGGCGGTAGGCCAGGGCCAGGACTGAAGAACAAACAGTTGTCCAGGCGGTAGGCCAGGGCCAGGGCTGAAGAACAAACAGTTGTCCAGGCGGTAGGCCAGGGCCAGGGCTGAAGAACAAACAGTTGTCAAGGCGGTAGGCCAGGGCCAGGGCTGAAGAACAAACAATTGTCAAGGCGGTAGGCCAGGGCCAGGGCTGAAGAACAAACAATTGTCAAGGCGGTAGGCCAGGGCCAGGGCTGAAGAACAAACAATTGTCAAGGCGGTAGGCCAGGGCCAGGACTGAAGAACAAACAATTATCAAAGCGGTAGGCCAGGGCCAGGGTTAAAGAACAAACAGTTGTCAAGGCGGTAGGCCAGGGCCAGGGCTGAAGAACAAACAGTTGTCAAGGCGGTAGGCCAGGGCAAGGGCTGAAGAACAAACAGTTGTCAAGGCGGTAGGCCAGGGCCAGGGCTGAAGAACAAACAGTTGTCAAGGCGGTAGGCCAGGGCCAGGGCTGAAGAACAAACAGTTGTCAATGCGGTAGGCCAGGGCCAGGACTGAGGAACAAACAGTTGTCAAGTCATTAGGCCAGGGGCAGGACTGAAGAATAAACAATTGTCAAGTCATTAGGCTAGGGCCAGGACTGAAGAATAACCAGTTGTCAAGTCGTTAGGCCAGGGCCAGGGCTGAAGAACAAACGGTAGGTCAGGGCCAGGACTGAAGAACAAACGGCAGGCCAGGGCCAGAACTGAAAAACAAACACTTGTCAAGGCGTTAGGCCACGGCTATGACTGAAGAACAAACAGTTGTCAAGTCATCAGGCCAGGGCCAGGACTGAAGAACAAAAAGTTGTTAAGTTGTTAGGCCAGGGCCAGGGCTGAAGTACAAACAGTTGTCAAGTCATTAGGCCAGGGCCAGGACTGAAGAAAAAACAGTTGTCAAGTCGTTAGGCTAGGGCCAGGACTGAAGAACAGACAGTTGTCAAGTCGTTAGGCCAGGGCCAGGACTGAAGAACAGACAGTTGTCAAGTCGTTAGGCCAGAGCCAGGACTGAAGAACAGACAGTTGTCAAGTAGTTAGGCTAGGGCCAGGATTGAAGAACCAAAAATTGTCAAGGCGGTAGGTCAGGGCCAGGACTGAAGAACAGACAGTTGTCAAGGCGGTAAGCCAGGGCAAGGACTGAAGAATAAACAATTGTCAAGGCAGTAGGCCAGGGCCAGAACTGAAGAACAAACAATTGTCAAGGCGGTAGGCCAGGGCCAGGACTGAAGAACAAACAATTGTCAAGGCGGTAGATCAGGGCCAGGGCTAAAGAACAAACGGTAGGTCAGGGCCAGGACTGAAGAACAGACAGCTGTCAAGGCGGTAAGCCAGTACTGAATAATAACCAGTTGTCAAGTCGTTAGGCCAGGGCCAGGACTGAAGAACAAGCAGTTGTCAAGCCGGTAGACTAGGGCCAGGATTGAAGAACAAATTGTTGTCAAGGCTGTAGGCCAGGGCCAGGGCCAAGACTGAAGAACAAACTATTGTCAAGGCGGTAGGCCAGGGCCAGGACTGAAGAACAAACACATGTCAAGGCGGTAGGCCAGGGCCAGGACTGAAGAATAAGCAGTTGTCAAGGCGGTAGGCCAGGGCCAGGACTGGTGAATAAACAATTATCAAGGCGGTAGGCCAGGGCCAGGACTAAAGAACAAACAATTGTCAATGCGGTAGGTCAGGGCCAGGACTAAAAAACAAAGGGTAGGTCAGGGCCAGGACTGAAGAACAGACAGCTGTCAAGGCGGTAAGCCAGTACTGAATAATAACCAGTTGTCAAGTCGTTAGGCCAGGGCCAGGACTGAAGAACAAGCAGTTGTCGAGCCGGTAGGCTACGGCCAGGACTGAAGAACAAAACGTTGTCAAGTCGTCAGGCCAGGGCCAGGACTGAAGAAGAAAAAGTTGTCAAGTCGTTAGGCCAGAGCCAGGGCTGAAGTACAAACAGTTGTCAAGTCATTAGGCCAGGACCAGGACTGAAGAACAAACAGTTGTTAAGCCGGTAGGCCAGGGTCAGGACTGAAGAACAAACAGTTGTCAAGTCGTTAGGCCACGGCCAGGACTGAAGAACAAACCGTTGTTTAGTCGTCAGGCCAGGGGCAGTGCTTAAGTACAAACAGTTGTCAAGTCATTAGGTCAGGGCCAGGACTAAAGAGCAAGCAGTTGTCAAGGTATCAGTCCAGGTTCCCCACTGTTCAGTCCTCTACTACTCGAGGTAGATGAATAGGTCGACATCCATGTGCTCTATTGGTTCTCGATTATCGCCCGGCCCGGGTGTCAGTGGGTCTCTTACCGACATTATTCGGGACGGCCACTCCGCTGTACGACACACACGTCGAGATGTTCAGACTGAAACAAAACAAACCAGACGTCAGAAATGTGAAGACAAGCATGTTTAACTGTACTACAAGAATGATGACGTCACACACATCTGACTGTCTGGCCTGACTCATGACGTCACACCCCGTTGTCTTCCTTACTGATGATGTCACATCCCCTCACTGACTCACTGATGACGCAACACCCCGTTGTGTGACTCGCTAATAACGTCACACCCCGTTGTCTGACTCTGGTGACGTCACACCCCGTTGTCTGACACTGGTGACGTCACACCCCGTTGTCTGACTCACTGATGACGTCACGCACTGTTGTCTGACTCACTGATGACGCCACATCCCATTGTCGGCCTCACTGATGACGTCACATCCCATTGTCTGACTCACTGGTGACGTCACACCCCGTTGTCTGCCTCTCTGATGACGTTACACCCCGTTGTCTGTCTCACTGATGACGTTACACCCCGTTGTCTGACCCGCTGATGGCGGCACACCCCGTTGTCTGACCCGCTGATGACGTCACACCCTATTGGCTGACTCACTGATGACGTCACATCCCATTGTCTGCCTCACTGATGACGTTACACCCCGTTGTCTGCCTCACTGATGACGTTACACCCCGTTGTCTGCCTCACTGATGACGTTACACCCCGTTGTCTGACCAGCTGATGGCGGCACACCCCGTTGCCATGGTGCATTGACCGCGTGTACGAGGGTTACTCACCAGGTGACTGCCGTGCCGTCTGCCAGGTTACAGGTTTTCTTGGAGAGGTCGATGACGGGGGGAATCAGGCGGACCGTCGCAGAAACCTGGATCACTGGACGGGACCTGGCGGCCGGAGAGAGGGGCGTGGCACTGGTCAGCCAGAGGTACTTACACAGACAGACACTCCAGAACTGGCGGCCGGAGAGAGGGGCGTGGCACTGGTCAGCCAGAGGTACTTACACAGACAGACACTCCAGACCTGGCGGCCGGAGAGAGGGGCGTGGCACTGGTCAGCCAGAGGTACTTACACAGACAGACACTCCAGACCTGGCGGCCGGAGAGAGGGGCGTGGCACTGGTCAGCTAGAGGTACTTACACAGACAGACACTCCAGACCTGGCGGCCGGAGAGAGGGGCGTGGCACTGGTCAGCCAGAGGTACTTACACAGACAGACACTCCAGACCTGGCGGCCGGAGAGAGGGGCGTGGCACTGGTCAGCCAGAGGTACTTACACAGACAGACACTCCAGACCTGGCGGCCGGAGAGAGGGGCGTGGCACTGGTCAGCCAGAGGTACTTACACAGACAGACACTCCAGACCTGGCGGCCGGAGAGAGGGGCGTGGCACTGGTCAGCTAGAGGTACTTACACAGACAGACACTCCAGACGTGGCGGCCGGAGAGAGGGGCGTGGCACTGGTCAGCCAGAGGTACTTACACAGACAGACACTCCAGACCTGGCGGCCGGAGAGAGGGGCGTGGCACTGGTCAGCTAGAGGTACTTACACAGACAGACACTCCAGACCTGGCGGCCGGAGAGAGGGGCGTGGCACTGGTCAGCCAGAGGTACTTACACAGACAGACACTCCAGACCTGGCGGCCGGAGAGAGGGGCGTGGCACTGGTCAGCCAGAGGTACTTACACAGACAGACACTCCTGATGACCCATGTGAAGGTCAATTCTGACCTGCCTTGTCCATTGTGACGCAAACCCGTGTATATGATGAAAAGGTTCTTTTTCGCGTGACGCAGTTGTCGACAAACATGGGGAGCAGGGGATTTTGCCTTGACGTCAGAATGGACAAGGCAGTGGGGGCGGCAGACTGGGGCGCGAACCCCCGTCCGGGCCTGTGAGGGCGGCAGACTGAGGCGCGAACCCCCGTCCGGGCCTGTGGGGGCGGCAGACTGGGGCACGAACCTCCGTCCGGGCCTGTGGGGGCGGCAGACTGGGGCAAAAACCCCCGTCCGGGCCTGTGGGGGCGGCAGACTGGGACGCGAACCCCCGTCCGGGCCTGTGGGGGCGGCAGACTGGGGCGCGAACCCCCGTCCGGGTCTGTGGGGGCGGCAGACTGGGGCGCGAACCCCCGTCCGGGCCTGTGCGGGCGGCAGACTGGGGCGCGCACCCCCGTCCGGGCCTGTGGGGGCGGCAGACTGGGGCGCGAACCCCCGTCCGGGCCTGTGGGGGCGGCAGACTGGGGCACGAACCCCCGTCCGGGCCTGTGGGGGCGGCAGAATGGGGCGCGAACCCCCGTCCGGGCCTGTGAGGGCGGCAAACTGAGGCGCGAACCCCCGTCCGGGCCTGTGGGGGCGGCAGACTGGGGCACGAACCTCCGTCCGGGCCTGTTGGGGCGGCAGACTGGGGCAAAAACCCCCGTCCGGGCCTGTGGGGGCGGCAGACTGGGGCGCGAACCCCCTTCCGGGCCTGTGGGGGCGACAGACTGGGGCGCGAACCCCCGTCCGGGCCTGTGGGGGCGGCAGACTGGGGCACGAACCCCCGTCCGGGCCTGTGGGGGCTGGCGGGGTATTCAGGACGCTTTAACCACTGTTGGTCATATCGCGCCAATGGGAGAAGGAAGGGAGAGTGGAGCCATGTCCCCGGGGGTAATCCCCTACTCTTTGGGAAGAAGTGTATGAGATCTTTATCCTGCAACCACGCAGACATGGCAACAGGGGGGCTAGAACTATCGATCCACGTGCCGTTAGCCTCTCAGGTGGCCAGAGCGAGCGCTCTAACCCACTGAGCTATCGAGGCGGCCCCGGGCGGGCCTGTGGGGTAAAGGTGCAACTGTGGGAATTGTGTGTCTGTGCATGACATAGCAACAGGTTGAGATATCTTATTATGTGATATATTGAATAGGTTGAGATATATCATTATGTGATATATTGAATAGGTTGAGATATATCATTATGTGATATAATGAATAGGTTGAGATATATCATTATGTGATATAATGCACAGGTAAGATACTTTAGTGTCGTATAATAAAATTGGTGATACATATTCAAGAGACATAATGAATAGCAGTGTATTACGGGCAGGCACTTACCTCAGGAAGATTACTTGGTTAGAACCGAACGCCCCAACAACTATATCTGAAGTTAAACAAAAGTCAGTGGTCAAGTAGCCACAGAGCCGTGTCTTCAGGCGATCCCACTGACCTATCGGTGCCCCGCAGCAGCAGCAGATAATTAGTGCTGTCCACCAGTCAACCATTAAGATAACACATGTTGTGTTGAGTTAAAGGAGCAATGGAGTTACCATTAAGACAACACATGTTGTGTTGAGTTAAAGGAGCAATGGAGTTACCATTAAGACAACACACGTTGTGTTCAGTTAAAGGAGCAATGGAGTTACCATTAAGATAACACATGTTGTGTTGAGTTAAAGGAGCAATGGGGTTACCATTAAGATAACACATGTTGTGTTGAGTTAAAGGAGCAATGGGGTTACCATTAAGATAACACATGTTGTGTTGAGTTAAGGGAGCAATGGGGTTACCATTAAGATAACACACGTTGTGTTGAGTTAAAGGAGCAATGGGGTTACCATTAAGATAACACATGTTGTGTTGAGTTAAAGGAGCAATGGGGTTACCATTAAGATAACACATGTTGTGTTGAGTTAAAGGAGCAATGGGGTTACCATTAAGATAACACATGTTGTGTTGAGTTAAAGGAGCAATGGGGTTACCATTAAGATAACACATGTTGTGTTGAGTTAAAGGAGCAATGGGGTTACCATTAAGATAACACATGTTGTGTTGAGTTAAAGGAGCAATGGAGTTACCATTAAGATAACACATGTTGTGTTGAGTTAAAGGAGCAATGGGGTTACCATTAAGATAACACATGTTGTGTTGAGTTAAAGGAGCAATGGGGTTACCATTAAGATAACACATGTTGTGTTGAGTTAAAGGAGCAATGGAGTTACCATTAAGATAACACATGTTGTGTTGAGTTAAAGGAGCAATGGGGTTACCATTAAGATAACACATGTTGTGTTGAGTTAAAGGAGCAATGGGGTTACCATTAAGATAACACATGTTGTGTTGAGTTAAAGGAGCAATGGGGTTACCATTAAGATAACACATGTTGTGTTGAGTTAAAGGAGCAATGGAGTTATCATTAAGATAACAATAGTTGTGCAGATAATTGTGCAGAGCAATACGTGAGTGATTATGGCGTTGACGCCCCGTGGCTCTGACCTGGGTAGACGTTGGGGGTTACCATTAATTAAGATAACAGTAGTTGTGCAGAGCAATACGCGAGCGATTATGGCGTTGACGCCCCGTGGCTCTGACCTGGGTAGACGTTGGGGGTTACCATTAATTAAGATAACAGTAGTTGTGCAGAGCAATACGTGAGTGATTATGGCGTTGACGCCCCGTGGCTCTGACCTGGGTAGACGTTGGGGGTTACCATTAATTAAGACAATAGTAGTTATGCAGAGCAATACGTGAGCTATTATTGCGGATAGCTCTGACCTGGGTAGACGTTGGGGGTTACCATTAATTAAGACAACAGTAGTTATGCAGAGCAATACGTGAGCTATTATTGCGGATGGCACTGACCTGGGTAGACGTTGCCGTCCTGGTCCAGCCCCCCGCTGATGGAGTAGCCGAAGTTGTCTGGCGGGGGGGTGATGGGGAGCTGGCCCCCGCGGATCACCTGGTAGGGGGTCTGGCGGAGGCCACGTGCCGAGCCGTGGAAGACGTAGAGGGCGCCACGCCCCGCGTCCTCGTAGGGCGCCCCTACCGCCAGGTCTGGAAACCATCAACATAACAGTGGACACCCGGTCTGAGCACAGGTAACAGCGGTGTACATAGCTTACTGTGTGATCACATCCACATATACATAGCTTACTGTGTGATCACATCCACATATACATAGCTTACTGTGTGATCACATCCACATATACATAGCTTACTGTGTGATCACATCCACATACACATAGCTTACTGTGTGATCACATCCACATATACATAGCTTACTGTGTGATCACATCCACATATACATAGCTTACTGTGTGATCACATCCACATATACATAGCTTACTGTGTGATCACATCCACATATACATAGCTTACTGTGTGATCACATCCACATATACATAGCTTACTGTGTGATCACATCCACATATACATAGCTTACTGTGTGATCACATCCACATATACATAGCTTACTGTGATCACATCCACATATACATAGCTTACTGTGTGATCACATCCACATATACATAGCTTACTGTGTGATCACATCCACATATACATAGCTTACTGTGTGATCACATCCACATATACATAGCTTACTGTGTGATCACATCCACATATACATAGCTTACTGTGTGATCACATCCACATATACATAGCTTACTGTGTGATCACATCCACATATACATAGCTTACTGTGTGATCACATCCACATATACATAGCTTACTGTGTGATCACATCCACATATACATAGCTTACTGGCGTAGTTGGACGTGGATCAGTTGGACGTGTAGTATTTGGACGATGAGTATTTGGACCTGGCGTAGTTGGACCTGGAGTAGTTGGACCTGGAGTAGTTGGACGTGTAGTAGTTGGACGTGGAGTAGTTGGACGTGGAGTAGTTGGACCTGGAGTAGTTGGACCTGGAGTAGTTGGACGTGTAGTAGTTGGACGTGGAGTAGTTGGACGTGGAGTAGTTGGACGTGGCGTAGTTGGACGTGGAGTAGTTGGACGTGTAGTAGTTGGACGTGGAGTAGTTGGACGTGGAGTAATTGGACGTGGAGTAGTTGGACGTGGAGTAGTTGGACGTGGAGTAGTTGGACGTAGAGTAGGTTGACGTGGAGTAGTTGGACGTAGAGTAGGTTGACGTGAAATAGATGGACGTGGTGTAGTTGGACGTGGAGTAGTTGGACGTGGAGTAGTTGGACGTGTAGTAGTTGGACGTGGAGTAGTTGGACGTGGAGTAGTTGGACGTGGAGTAGTTGGACGTGGAGTAGTTGGACGTAGAGTAGGTTGACGTGGAGTAGTTGGACGTAGAGTAAGTTGACGTGGAATAGTTGGACGTGGCGTAGTTGGACGTGGAGTAGTTGGACGTGGAGTAGTTGGACGTGGAGTAGTTGGACGTAGAGTAGGTTGACGTGGAGTAGTTGGACGGAGAGTAGGTTGACGTAGAATAGTTGGACGTGGCGTAGTTGGACGTGAAGTAGTTGGAGATGGAGTAATTGGACGTGGAGTTGGACGTGAGTCACCTGTGAAGCTGTCCTTGTTGACGTCCCCAATGGCGGCCACCGCGTGGCCGAAGCGCGCGCCCACTTCCGGTGTGCCCAACAGGATGGCCCTGGGCTCCGCCGCGTCCTGCAAGACCAACAACAGCTACACCGCCTGGACCTACAACGGCAGGGACCTACACCGCCTGGGACCTACACCGCCAGGGACCTACACCGCCTAGGACCTACACCGCCTGGGACATACACCGCCTGAGACCTACACCGCCTGGGACATACACCGCCTGGGACTTACACCGCCTGGAACCTACACCGCCTGGACCTACACCGCCAGGGACCTACACCGCCATGGAGCTACACCGCCTGGGACCTACACCGCCAGGGACCTACACCGCCAGGGACCTACACCGCCTGGGACCTACACCGCCAGGGACCTACACCGCCTAGGAACCTACACCGCCTGGGACATACACCGCCTGGACCTACACCGCCTGGGACCTACACCGCCTGGGACATACACCGCCAGGAACCTACACCGCCTGGGACCTACACCGCCATGGAGCTACACCGCCTGGGACCTACACCGCCTGGGACATACACCGCCAGAGACCTACACCGCCTGGGACCTACACCGCCTGGGACCTACACCGCCTGGACTTACACCGCCTGGGACCTACACCGCCTTGGACCTACATCGCCTGGGACCTGCACCGCCAGGGACCTACACCGCCTGGGACCTACACCGCCTGGGACCTACACCGCCTGGGACCTACACCGCCAGGGACCTACACCGCCTGGGACCTACACCGCCAGGGACCTACACCGCCTGGGACATACACCGCCATGGAGCTACACCGCCTGGGACCTACACCGCCTGGGACATACACCGCCAGAGACCTACACCGCCTGGGACCTACACCGCCTGGGACCTACACCGCCTGGACCTACACCGCCTGGGACCTACACCGCCTTGGACCTACATCGCCTGGGACCTGCACCGCCAGGGACCTACACCGCCTGGGACCTACACCGCCTGGGACCTACACCGCCTGGGACCTACACCGCCAGGGACCTACACCGCCTGGGACCTACACCGCCAGGGACCTACACCGCCTGGGACCTACACCGCCTGGGACCTACACCGCCAGGGACCTACACCGCCTGGGACCTACACCGCCTGGACCTACACCGCCAGGGAACTACACCGCCAGGGACCTACACCGCCTGGGACCTACACCGCCTGGACCTACACCGCCTGGCACCTACACCGCCTGGGACCTACACCGCCTGGGACCTACACCGCCTGGGACCTACACCGCCAGGAACCTACACCGCCTGGGACCTACACCGCCTGGACCTACACCGCCTGGGACCTACACCGCCTGGACCTACACCGCCTGGGACCTACACCGCCTGGGACATACACCGCCAGGGACCTACACCGCCATGGAGCTACACCGCCTGGACCTACACCGCCTGGGACCTACACCGCCTGGGACCTACACCGCCTTGGACCTACATCGCCTGGGACCTGCACCGCCAGGGACCTACACCGCCTGGGACCTACACCGCCTGGGACCTACACCGCCTGGGACCTACACCGCCAGGGACCTACATCGCCTGGGACCTACACCGCCAGGGACCTACATCGCCTGGGACCTACACCGCCAGTCATGAGGAGTTAACATGGTGCCTGACTGCCACCAGACAATGGACAGTTCACACACGGTATGACACCCGCATTGGGACATATCAGCTGTGGCTTTCGCAGCCATGGTTTCCAGCCATGGGGCCATTTTGCGTAGCAGTGTTGTGACGTGGCACGGCAACAAGGGGCAAACCGACAACCCCCCCGGACACGGTCATAGACATACCCTCTCCCCCCACCAACACCATTATGAACACCCCCAAACACTGTTACTTTGACCTATGACCAACCTGGTAGAAGACGTACAGAGGTCACGGTGTTACTTTGACCTATGGCCTAAAGGTCACAGTGTTACTTTTACCTATGGCCTAAATTTCAGTGTTACTTTGACCTATGACCTACCTGGTAGAAGACGTACACCCGCCCCGCCTCGTAGAGCCCCATGCTGTAGTCGGCATACAGGGGGGCTCCTATTGCAATGTCATCCTTCCTGTAAAACACCCACCTTAACTGAACAAAGCCTCAGACGAACAGAATAGACACAACATGTCTCATTCATATATTATATAACACTTTGTACAACTGAACCCCCGGCTGAACCCCCGGCTGAACCCCCGGCTGAAACCCCGGCTGAACCCCCGGCTGAACCCCGGCTGAACCCCCGGCTGAACCCCCGGCTGAATCCCCGGCTGAAACCCTGGCTGAAACCCCGGCTAAAACCCCGGCTGAACCCCCGGCTGAACCCCCGGCTGAAACCCCGGCTGAAACCCCAGCTGAACCCCCGGCTGAACCCCCGGCTGAACCCCCAGTTGAACCCGCGGCTGAAACCCCGGCTGAAACCCCGGCTGAAACCCCGGCTGAAAACCCGGCTGAACCCCCGGCTGAACCCCCGGCTGAACCCCAGGCTGAACCCCCGGCTGAATCCCCGGCTGAAACCCCGGCTGAAACCCCGGCTAAAACCCCGGCTGAACCCCCGGCTGAACCCCCGGCTGAAACCCCGGCTGAAACCCCGGCTGAACCCCCGGCTGAACCCCCGGTTGAACCCCCGGCTGAAACCCCGGCTGAAACCCCGGCTGAAACCCCGGCTGAAACCCCGGCTGAACCCCCGGCTGAACCCCCGGCTGAACATCCCCGGTGCCAAGGACCCAAGAACAGGGCCAAGCTTCAGGCTC
>CAXHSH010000810.1:0-11081 GCA_964019135.1 Arenicola marina
GCTAAAGGACGCCGCCTCTCTGTCCCGACTCCCCCTTCCCCTCACTGCCCACCCTCCTCTCCCTGCCCTGCCCCCTCCCTGCCTCGCACCCCCCTCCCCACCCCATCATGTTGTGGTTGTCATACAAGATGAATGCCTTCCTGTCTAAGAACCCGGATGTCGACGGGCCGAGAGCACGTGGATTGATCAACGCCTGGAATGAACACGAGGCTGGTTCCCGGTCACCGGTCCATATGGTTAGGTCCCTGTGGGTGGGTCCCTGTCGCAGGTCCCTGTGGCTGGGTCCCTGTGGCTGGGTCCTTGTCGCTGGGTCCCTGTGGCTGGGTCCCTGTCGCTGGCTCCATGTCGCTGGTTCCCTGTCGCTGGTTCCCTGTGGCTGGCTCCCTGTCACCCGGTCCCTGTGGCTGGGTTCCTGTGGTTGGGTCCATGTGGCTGGCTCCATGTCGCTGGTTCCCTGTCGCTGGGTTCCTGTCACTGGATCCCTGTCACTGGTCCCTGTGGCTGGTTCCCGGTCGCTTGCTCCCTGTCGCTGGGTCCCTGTGGCTGGGTCCCTGCCCAGTTCTCTTTTATCATAATAACCCATCGCTCTGCTATCAGCTCTTATGAACCTGGGCTGGGAACACATAATGGTGACTTATGGGTCATTAACGTGTCCCTCTTAAGTGTAGCCATATAAGGAAAATCTAGCCGAGTGACTTGCAGCGGGTGTCGGCGATAAACACCCGTTTAAATCCCTATCACAGGGAAGATGTACGTACAGTGGAAATACTTAGTCTTCTACCTTGTGGTGATATGTTGCCGGAAGTGGCGTCATCTGTGAAGGCATGTGACACCTAAGTTAAATTTTTCAGCGCGCGAAATTATCTTAGTTCAATCAGTTACTGAGAGCTACCCGGAACCGGTTTCAAACGATCCGATTTTACCTCTATGCTTATGTATGTAATGCTAGAAGATGGAAAGGAATGGTGAGGGCAAGGGGACAGGGCAGAGGGAAGGGGGGGGCTGAAGCGGGTATGATGGGGGCAGGGCACGGGGGGGGGGCTAAAGGGGGTATGATGGGGGCAGGGCAGGGGGATGGGGAAGGGGGTATGATGGGGGCAGGGCGGGGGGGGCTGAAGGGGGTATGATGGGGGCAGGGCAGGGGGGATGGGGGCAGGGCGGGGGGGCTGAAGGGGGTATGATGGGGGCAGGGCAGGGGGATGGGGAAGGGGGTATGATGGGGGCAGGGCGGGGGGGGGGGCTGAAGGGGGTATGATGGGTGCAGGACAGGGGAGAGGCTGAAGGGGTTATGATGGGGACAGGGCAGGGGGATGGGGGAGGGGGTATGATGGGGGCAGGGGGATGGGGAAGGGGGTATGATGGGGGCAGGGTCTGGGGATAGAGTGACTCGCGGATCGATACCCCATGATGATAGTCACGCAAGTCTTGTCACCCTGCCGCCGTGTGGGGGGGGGGGGACAAGCTATGTATAAACGCACCCGGGATAAAATGGACTTGAAAAAAACAACCATTGCGTGAATTGATCAAATCTGCCCCACACGATAAGGCGTTGATCAGGTAGCTTCAGTATATGTGACAAGCCCAAAGACATTCCGCTCTACACACTCGGCAGCTGTAACAATAGTCAGTGCCTGAACGTGTGGCACTCAGGCATGGGGTGTGGGATTGGCGGGTTGGCGGGTGGGTACAGTGGAGTGGGGATTGGCGAGCGGGTGGGCGGGTGGGTCGGTGGATACAGAGGGAGGGAGTGGTGGGCAGGCAAGCAGGGGGCGAGTGGGTACAGAGGGCTGACAAGAATCTGACACTACCTCATTGAAGTGATAAGTCTCCCTGAGTGTCAGGCCTCTATTTTTTGCGCCATAAACAGCGCAACAGATTTTATTGTGTATCGGTTGTGATGGAGGAGGCAGTTTTCATGGCGGCGTGAGAGGCAGGCGGGCGGGCGGTCTGCCTAGAGGTTTTGGGGCGATCCCATTTCATGTAAATAAGGCTAAAATGAGTGCGTGATGAGATGAAGACGAAGACCATCATGCTATCGGCCAATCCCTCGTGGCTCGGGCCCCGATGAACGAGTCGCACGGACGCTGTAACCATCCGGCGCACCCTGCCGGGCGGTCTGGGAACTGAGCCGGCATGGCGCCACCACGTCGCCGCTCCCGCCACACTTATCAAACCATCTGGATCAAGGCA
Source organism: Arenicola marina (assembly GCA_964019135.1). Classification (NCBI taxonomy): domain Eukaryota; kingdom Metazoa; phylum Annelida; class Polychaeta; family Arenicolidae; genus Arenicola; species Arenicola marina. The sequence continues at coordinate 2,191 of CAXHSH010000810.1, forward strand.
TCCGAGTCTGGGGGATACCCCCTCCGATACCTACCCACCTCCCTCCTACGCCCACACCCACCACCTACCCACTCCTTTCTTCTCCCTGCTCCGCACCGCCACCCATCAAAAACTGAAATTGCAGCGCTGGTCGACGATGACAAATTGCTTCTAATGCCATCATATGAAAGGGGTTTTGTGACAGAAGACGTGGGATTTTATATTATAACGATTTCTCCGTTGCGAGCTATGGCCTCTGGCACAGCTTCGGGCGGGAGCGGGGCAGGGGCCGGGGCGGGGGCGGAAGGGTTGAAGAGCTGGTATGGAGGGTAAAAGAGGAAGACAATCTTCCATCGAAGGGCACGCGGCAGCCGATTTCACCCCGCCTAGGGGCTGTGAGGCCTTCAATCAGACTAAAATCCTGTCCCCAACAGGTGAGTAATGAGTGGTCCAAGATCGACTGATAAATAACGGTGGGTCCACGATGGAATAATGGTCCGAAAATCGTCTTTCGTGTTTCGTTTCGCGATTGTTTTGTGGCTTGTGAACCTACTTTCGATTCGGAAACTTCAGACGATTTTATCGAATTTAAATACGGTTGTCTTGAACAAGTTGCCATGTGCTATAATCATATCAAGCACTAATCATTTGAAATAAAAGAGAACGGCAAACCAATGAGGGTCCAAGTGACGGCCGTTGTCCATGTGTGTGGTGGAGACCAAGTCGATGGAGACAAAGCACGAGGCAGACATAGGGTTTTGGCGGGCAGGGTTACAACAACGAAGCAAGGCCAAACAAGGATGCTCAGTGACGGAAGACGGGCAACGCTTATCCTTGTAAAATTGACGATTTTTGCCCGTCCGTCGGCCGGGCCAGGAGTACAGTCAGCCCACCCCATATCTGGCCGAGGGGCCCTCGCCGTTCCAAGGCAAGAACCCTGTCATTGGCTTTCATCGCGGTCCTTATCTGCGCAGGGCAAACTGGCGGCTATTGACTGTAACCTCCCCATTGATGTAACATTCCACCCCGAGGCTGGCCTCCTGGGAGCGGTGGGTTGGGGCGGGGTGAGGTGGGGTGGGGCGGGGCGGGGAGAGGGAGGGAGAGAGGGATGGCTTGAGGTGGTCAGCCGTGGTGATATGCTGTTTTTTTCGTGAGGGGAGCGGCGAGGCGGTAGGGAGGTGAGAGTCACGGCTGGCTGGTTGGGGGGGGGGCTGGGACAGGGCACGGGGTGGCAGGCAGGGGGTAGCCAGTCCATCTTGCCTGACCCTGAGATCTGGGGGCCGGCAGCCATCCCTACGGTGATTACCAGGGTGCATCATCAATCAACAATGTCCCGTTTTGGGGAGTTTTTTGGTTTGTCTTGTACCGTCGCCGATCAACTGGAATGTTCATTGTAGAAAAACCAAAATGGACGGTGGCTTCAGATGATCTGTTCCTTGATATTTGATCACCTTGTTAGGGCTATAATCGTGAAATTGTACGTCAGTATCAGAAAAAATTAAGATAAAGATCTAACTCTTTAGTCTTCGCAGTACTCAATTGCAGTACGTACAAAATACTCATTGATAATTCAATGGTTGGCAATAGTGTACGAAAATATACAGCATGGTCATTAAAACTGTTTGTGCCACGCCAAAACGACTTTATTTTATAATAATCTCTGGGGTATATTTGTATCTTATCGAGGGATTATATCTTCGAAAGGCGTTGTAAAAGTATACTCGTACAGACCCCAACAAGTGACGAGAGGGCATGAACTATTTTGACTGAGCTCTCATGAAATGGATATGTAATAAATGCTGAGCGCGAGACCTGCGTGAGTTATGCTGAAAGAGTCGTTCCCGCTGTCATGAGAGATCCACTTGTTAACGTTTTACCCCCCCCCCCCCACTCCCCATTCCATCTCTCCTAAAAGTTCAGCGCCTATGGGGCCTACTACAGGCCTGGCCTTTGACTATCGGGATTGCCTTTGGAGTGCGTGTGAGCCTGTGTACCAACTCCCTGGCACTACCCTGAAACCGGCATAGCCCCCCCCACACTTCGGGTTACCCCGGTAGCATCTGACATCTGGATCTAGCTACCCACTGCCGATGACCTGGCACCTTGCGGACTCGCACCACCCCTGCCCTGGTCTGGTGTCATGCCAGGTTAGTTAGGCACGTTAACTACCCACCACGGTTCGCAAAATTATCCTTAACCCGTGTGTACGTGGATGTCAGTACTGCTACTTCTTGATGCTCCAACGGCTGATCTAGATCTAGTCTGGATACACTTTGGCATTGAGAGTCTCTCAAAATAGTCCAGGACTCTGGCATGGGAAACTGGGTCGGGTGCCGCATTCGCTTGTACATACGGCTCAAACTGGTAAGGAACCGCATCCAGGGCAATATCGTTATCAATTTGGCTTTCACCCTCACTACTTTCTACAATATCAGACACCTCGCTTGCCTCCTCCTCCGATGACTCCATCGCGAATCTGAAAAAGAGTCCCGCTTTATTCAAGCGCGGTCTTTACAGTGCTCTACTGTGGGCCGGCGGTGCGCGCGATCGTTGGGTGACTCAATGACGTCACGCACGCTGATGCTCATTCGCGATGCTTTTCAGAAATGGAAAGAGGGTGGTGCTCTTTGAAGAGGTCGTGCGGCATGAGTTTGTATTTTAAAAATAGCAGCAATGTAACATATTAATTGTAAGATATTTATCTTTCATATGCATTGGTCAATCGGATATTTTTTGCTGCGTGGCACAAACACTTTAAATATATGAACAGTTTTGCGTTCATAATGACTTCGTTGTATAAGGACCACTAGATCTATGTATTGATGCAGTTTACAACTCGATTAAACCAACAATTGAACACTATATGACAGGCACGCTTGTATATGAGTGTGTCTATAAGCGACATGACTGTTATAAGTCCATACCCATACTGTGTGGGCCATATGGGTCGACCTTGGGCCAACGACAAAAACACGCCAACTGGTCGATGGACCCGTCCATAAGTGAATGGCACCGTGTTACAGCCTATAGCAACATGTTTCCATTGTTACGCCCCAGATAGCGTTCGATTGGTCAATTCTGCGGGCTGCCTGGGCACAAAACCATCAGCACGTTCTACCGCTACAGACTTGTTGACTGCCGACATCAAGCAAATACGTGTGCCCGTTGAATGATAATACCAGGTCTGCCGCCAGGGAGCGAGTAATCCCTTCAGGGCGGTTAATGCACGGGCTGAGTACCTGTCACCTAAACCGACACCCCGTATCGTCCCATTGCCCATTAGCCAGGAGAACCGACCCCCACACAAGCCACTGCAGGCTCTGCGCCATCATGCCGTGATTTTAGAAGTTGTCTACTGTTCACTCGCTGAATAAATAATGTCCAGTCTTTGCCATAATTATGTTGAAATTATTATTAGTATTAAATTACATTATGATATTAATATATTATGTTATTTATTATTCTTTCATTCTTATATACTAAAATTATCCTTTCATTCTTATTTACTAAAAGTGTCCTTTCATTCTTATTTACTAATACTATTATTTTAATCTTACTAAACGATATGATATTTATAAGTTACATGTAACGAGTATTAGTATTATTTCCGCCCCCCCCCCCCCCGCCCCGCCCCCCTCTCTCCCGGTCCCGCTGATGAGATGCTCCTTGACGTGTTGTCGAGGACCGATTCCCTCCACTGACCAATCCCAGGACCCCGGGATAGTCTTCTTGACAAGGTAGTCGGCGCCGAGATCGATACCTGTCTAGGGGGTGAAGCAGCCAGACTGGACCCAGTAGCTTATCGGGATGTGCTGCCATTCTGACTCAATTACATTTCAATTGGAAACAGATTCAAATGGAGAAAAATCCTGGATCATTGCCATTTGGCGATAGGCAGAATTTCATTGAGTTTCGGTAATTACATCGGGACGTTGTTGTTATTTTTTGTGTGTTTTTTTTTAAAGGGGGGGGGGGGTGGGCGTCGTTGGGTTCTTAGATATGCAGCTATATAATAATGCCGAGGTCTGTCTGATGGCAGCTCGGCACACTTCAATGGTTATGGCCATCATGTGCGAGCCGCCAATGGCCCGACTGTCATGTAAAAGAACTCGAAATATTATTCTCCATGGATGCTTTAAAATGCGATTATTGAAAAAGATTGCAGAACTTGGTGGACTCTCTCATTGTGCGAATGGAAAGCAGTTTTTTCCCATTCTTAATTGTAGTACGCTGGACAAAGACGAAGCTTCAACAAATACTGCATGGTTTTCTGTCATTATGACAGATATGTGTGTCGAATAGTAACTAAACCACTCCGAAGAATGTAACATGTATCTATATCATACCGCGATATAATACCCATATAACACTGTATTTACATCATACCGTGATATAATACAGATATAACACTGTATTTACATCATACCACGATATAATACAGATATAACACTGTATTTACATCATACGCGATATAATACAGATATAACACTGTATCTACATCATACCGCGATATAATACAGATATAACACTGTATTTACATCATACCGTGATATAATACAGATATAACACTGTATTTACATCATACCACGATATAATACAGATATAACACTGTATTTACATCATACCACGATATAATACAGATATAGCACTGTATTTACATCATACCGTGATATAATACAGATAAAACACTGTATTTACATCGTACGCGATATAATACAGATAAAACACTATTTACATCATACCGTGATATAATACAGATATAACACTGTATTTACATCATACCGTGATATAATACAGATAAAACACTATTTACATCATACCGCGATATAATACAGATATAACACTATTTATATCATACCGTGATATAATACAGATATAACACTGTATTTACATCATACCGTGATATAATATAGATAAAACACTATTTGCATCATACCGCGATATAATACAGATATAACACTATTTACATCATACCGCGATGTAATACAGATATAACACTGTATTTACACCATACCACGATATAATACAGATACAACACTGTATCTACATCATACCACGATATAATACAGATACAACACTGTATCTACATCATACCACGATATAATACAGATATAACACTGTATTTACATCATACCACGATATAATACAGATATAGCACTGTATTTACATCATACCGTGATATAATACAGATAAAACACTGTATTTACATCGTACGCGATATAATACAGATAAAACACTATTTACATCATACCGTGATATAATACAGATATAACACTGTATTTACATCATACCGTGATATAATACAGATAAAACACTATTTACATCATACCGCGATATAATACAGATATAACACTATTTATATCATACCGTGATATAATACAGATATAACACTGTATTTACATCATACCGTGATATAATATAGATAAAACACTATTTGCATCATACCGCGATATAATACAGATATAACACTATTTACATCATACCGCGATGTAATACAGATATAACACTGTATTTACACCATACCACGATATAATACAGATACAACACTGTATCTACATCATACCACGATATAATACAGATACAACACTGTATCTACATCATACCACGATATAATACAGATATAACACTGTATTTACATCATACCGCGATATAATACAGATATAGCACTGTATTTACATCATACGCGATATAATACAGATATAACACTGTATCTACATCATACCGCGATATAATACAGATATAACACTGTATTTACATCATACCGCGATATAATACAGATATAACACTGTATTTACATCATACGCGATATAATACAGGTATAACACTGTATCTACATCATACCGCGATATAATACAGATATAACATTGTATCTACATCATACCGTGATATAATACCGATATAACACTGTATTTACATCATACCGTGATATAATACAGATATAACACTGTATTTACATCATACCGCGATATAATACAGGTATAACTCTGTATTTACATCATACGCGATATAATACAGATATAACACTGTATCTACATCATACCGCGATATAATACAGATATAACACTGTATTTACATCATACCGTGATATAATACAGATATAACACTGTATCTACATCAAACCGTGATATAATACAGATATAACACTGTATTTACATCATACCGCGATATAATACAGATATAACACTGTATCTACATCATACCGTGATATAATACAGATATAACACTGTATCTACATCATACCGCGATATAATACAGATATAACACTGTATTTACATCATACCGTGATATAATACAGATATAACACTGTATTTACATCATACGCGATATAATACAGATATAACACTGTATTTACATCATACCGTGATATAATACAGATATAACACTGTATTTACATCATACCGTGATATAATACAGATTTAACACTGTATTTACATCATACCGTGATATAATACAGATATAACACTGTATCTACATCATACCGCGATGTAATACAGATATAACACTGTATTTACATCATACCGCGATATAATACAGATATAACACTGTATTTACATCGTACGCGATATAATACAGATATAACACTGTATTTACATCATACCGTGATATAATACAGATATAACACTGTATTTACATCATACCGTGATATAATACAGATATAACAGTGTATTTACATCATACCGCGATATAATACAGATATAACACTGTATTTACATCATACCGCGATATAATACAGATATAACACTGTATTTACACCATACCGCGATATAATACAGATATAACACTATATCTACCACATGACGTCACAGAATGCACATGACGTCACAGGATATATATCCGGACGTCGTGCAATACACATATATATAACATTATCTATCGCATGACGTCACAGAACATACACGTGACACTGTATTTACCTCGGGGCGGTGTCAATGGGCCTGTGGTTGGTGGCGGTCTCGGGCCCCCTAAAGTCACATCAGTCTGAATCGGCACCCGTCCATGGTCCATTGTCCATGGTCCGTTGTCCATGGTCTGTTGTCCATGGCCCGTTGTCCATGGCCCGTTGTCCATGACCCGTTGTCCATGGCCCGTTGTCCATGACCCGTTGTCCGCTGTCCATGGCCCGTTGTCCATGGCCCGTTGTCCATGGCCCGTTGGTTCGTTGTCCATGGCCCGTTGTCCATGGCCCGTTGTCCATGGCTCGTTGTCCATGGCCCGTTGTCCATGGCCCGTTGTCCATGGTCCGTTGGTCCGTTGTCCATGGCCCGTTGTCCATGGTCTATTGTCCATGGCCCGTTGACGTCATCAATAGCCATGATTATTTAATAAGCCAGTTGTTTACGGAATGATGAACTCTATGACCTGGGTTCGATTCCCCAATCCACCATCTCCGCCTGGGGAGAGCTTCACTTTGGGTTTCCGTTTGCACATCATGGCCATCAGGCGATTGGTCGGCCCTGGTTTGTGTGTCATAAGCCCAGGTGGGCACGAAACGGGAGCGGCCTAAAAGACAAACCCTTTCATCAGCCGTCGGCGTGGTCCCCGGATATCAGACTCACTGGGGGTGGTGGCCCCCGCACCGGGCCGCTGTCTGCCACCCTTCCACCGACACCAATAAAACCGCTGATCCCGTCGGCTGCCTGGGAGACACCACCCCACGGATGGCCACCCCCAGTGGCACTATAGGTGTGCTGGACCACGGGCCACCATGGGGTGGCAGGAGGCTGGGGGCGGCGGGCTCTCTCAGGCGTCATCCACCAGGAACCGAACGGAAGTAGGGAGGGAGGTAGGGCAAGAAGGACAGGCAGGACAACCAGGGGGTGTAATCTACACGGAACTCTGCTCCCAGACTATCCGCACCATTGGTAATCGGCGACGACTTCTCCAGTTGGCGATATAGTGTCCAGGGGCCATGTGATCTGAGGCGGGGACAGTTGTGTCTGGGTGGGATGGGTGCGAGGGGTGGGGGGGTGTTGGCACCCACCTACTGCCACTCCTCCCCCCCCCCCAACGCGTCCTCCGCTCCGTCCCACTTCAATATCCACCCCCCTGTGTATGGCGCCCACTCCCTACTTCTCCACCCCCCCCCCCCCGGGGCGGAGGGGTTCTCTACTCCCATGCCCTCTATCATCCTCCCTTCCCTGGGTTGGAAGAGCTGTCTGCCTCCGCCCCACATCCACACTCCATCCCTCCGGGATTGTCCCACCATCCCACATCCACAAACACCCCGACCGTGCCTATCCTCCTCCCCCCAAGACATTCACACCTTGTCTATTCCCCGCCCGCCCCTCACCCCCCCCCCCCTCACAGTGTGACCCCCGCCGCCTATTCCCATGCCTGGTGAGGGCGCCTCGCCTCCCCAGTCATCAATTGTCACCCTAGACGCACTCTAAACTCCCCTCTGTTGACGACACAGAATCGCCGATATGCTGAGGGATCCATTTTTTGTCATTGTTTCTCTGGCGTCTTTGGGGTATCAGCAAGGAGAAAATTGAACTCGTGCTCAGCATGGCTGAAGATCCCGAACCACACATCCCAATACAAACCCCACTCACCCCCACCTCCGCCAGCCCCTCCGCCAACCCTACCCTCCCAGCGCCCTGCCTGAGTGTCCCCCACATCCCACACCCCCACTTCCGCCATCCCCTCCGCCAACCCTACCCTCCCAGCGCCCTGCCTGAGTGTCCCCCACATCCCACACCCCCACTCCGCCATCCCCTCCGCCAACCCTACCCTCCCAGCGCCCTGCCTGAGTGTCCCCCACATTCCACACCCCCACTCCGCCATCCCCTCCGCCAACCCTACCCTCCCAGCGCCCTGCCTGAGTGTCCCCCACGTCCCACATCCCCCACTCCGCCGATCCCCTCCGCCAACCCTACCCTCCCAGCGCCCTGCCTGAGTGTCCCCCACATCCC
>CAXHSH010000811.1:0-7500 GCA_964019135.1 Arenicola marina
CCAGGATTGGTCTATTTGGCTCGTTGTTTAATGCTTCAATAAGACGGCTTATCGCACGGCTTATCGCACGGCTTATCGCACGGCTTATCGCACGGCTTAATCGCACGGCTTATCGCACGGTTTATCGCACAGTTTATCGCACGGCTTATCGCACGGTTATCGCACAGCTTATCGCACGGCTAATCGCACGGCTTATCGCACGGTTTATCGCACAGTTTATCGCACGGCTTATCGCACGGTTTATCGCACAGCTTATCGCACGGCTAATCGCACGGCTTATCGCACGGTTTATCGCACGGTTTGTCGCACGGCTTATCGCACGGTTTATCGCACAGTTTATCGCACGGTTTATCGCACGGCTTATCGCACGGCTTATCGCACGGCTTATGTGATGCCAACAATAGCAGATGCTGTGTTTATTGTCAGTCTACAAGAAAATTTAGCTATTAATTGGTTTCCAAGTGTGGATGTTATGTTAGACATAGTCAAGTTACGATAATATAGAAATAACAAGAAAAAGTCACATTGTGGCACGTTATATTAATTTTGGATTGATTACATTTTCAGTAATGTTAATTGTCATGTTTGCATTAATCACCGAAGTGAGATATTAATCATTCTGAGACTCATAATTCAAACTAGTTCGCGGAAATACTAGTAGCTGATACGACAGTAAAAGATCTTGAAAAACTGACTTCAAGCTTCCAAATGACGGCTTTCTTAACGGCTATTTTAACTTTTTTACACATAAAAAACAAGTTTCCGTCGATTGATCACACAAGAATGCCCGAAGACCAGCCCCACCCTCACATATCCCCCCACACTCCCATACTCTCCCACCCCCTCCTGGAAAATTCGTGGCACTTCCTGCCCAACTTCTGCAGGAGGTCCCCTAGGTGGCGCTAGTTGTGGTGGAGATGGAGTGCTGGGCTCGTGGCGATCCAGGCGACTGGGGGGTGGGGGGGGGGGGTTTAGGGGAGGCGGGGGGTTGGGGGGGCTGGCGGCTTCGGTAGTTGGGGGTCACAGAGTCGGGGCTTTCGTAGGCCTACCCCTATGGGAATCTGGGCAGAGTTGGGGTGAATGGGGGTGAGGGGGGTGAGGGGAGGGAGGGGGGGGGAGGGGTGAGGTGGTGAGGGGGTGAGGAGGTAAGGGTGAGGAGGTGAAGGGGTGAGGGGTGGGGAGTGAGGGTGTGGTGGATGGAGGGGGGGGGGGAGGAGAGAGGGTCAATGGAAGTGAAATGGAGGTGACGCTAGGGGAGAGGGTCAAGAGGTGGGTGTTGTGACGTCCAGGGCGAGGATGCCGGGAGTGGAGGGGTGAGGAAGGCGATGAGGGAGGCGGCGGGGGCGGGCGGAGGGGAAGGGGGGGGGGGGTGGAGGTGTGACAGTGGTTGTGAGTTTAGGGCGCCCCGGCGAAATGAGAAAGTCGACCGGTGGGGCCCAATGGGTTTTTGATAATCCTGTGGGATCCGGAGGGCGACACAAGGCGATGGGGTGGGGGCCTGGGGGGGTGGGGGCCTAGGGGTGGGGGGGCCTAGGGTTGGGGGTCGGGTGAAGGATGGTGCGAAGGGTGTACACCCCTCCCCCCCTCCGCCCCCACCCCTCAGGCAAGCTAGTGCACTGACAGACTGACGCAGAGCCCCCCCCCCCCGCACCTCCCCTGTCGGATCAATACAGGTCGCCACCCCTCCCTCATCCATCACCCCCGCTACGGCTGTAGCCGCAAACTTGCAATGCAGATTTGCGGAGGTAGAGCCGGAGGGGGGTGGGGGGAGGGGGGGGGGGCAAGCGGTGAGGATACGGGGGCGACCCAGGGGTATCTAGGGCTTCCCCCGGGGGTATAGGCGGAGGGGGCTGAGGGGAGAGATAGTGTGTACCGTGGTCTGGACTGCGTGCCCCCCAGCCGCCCCCTCACCCTCCTCACCCCCACCTCCCCGGGGGGCTGCCGGCGCCGACCCGACTCACCCAGCGCTATCCCCGAGGGGGGTATGAGGGTCAACCCCCAATAGAACAAGGGGCGCGGACCGAGGTGTCACCCCATTCGCGGACGCTCACCGCCCCGGACCCTTGCCCCCTGGAGCTTCCGTTATCCCGAAGGCGTCTGGCGGGTGGAGGGGGGGTGACACCCCACCCTCTCTCCTTCTCTCCCTGCCTCCGCTGCAACCGACCCGGACCAACACCCCAGCTGCCCCTCCCCCCCTCCCCCCCCCCGCCCCTCCCTTCTCTACCCCCCACCCCCCCCCCCCTCCCGCCCTCACCCACCCAACTCTTCACCCGAATATCTCAGTCAACCAGCGTCTTACAGAAAACACAGAAATAACACCTTTCCTCCCCCCGCCCCCACTCCATCCTTACCCTCACCCCCACCCCCCTCACCCACGGCCCTATCTGTTCCATCCCCTCCCCTCCCTCCCCTCCCCCTCCCTCCCCTCCCTCTCCCCTCCCCTCCCCTCTATATCTTCCGCCCCTGCCCCCTGTCCCCTGCCCCCTGCCACCCTCGCCACCCCTCGCCACCCTCGCCGCCACCGCCGCCACCGCCTCGGCGACCGAGGGGTCACTCTCCCGAAATGCACTGGCGCAGATCGGCGGAAAATTATGATTTCAATGTCAAATGGTGATGTCATGTTTTCAGAATGTCAAGCCCGAAACTACCGAAATATGATCAATAAAATCACCGCTCCTATCTTTAATGGCCCGCCTCTGAGGACCTCTGGGTAAGGCGCGGGGGGGGGGAGGGGTGGGGGGGCGGGGGCGGGGGAGGCAGGGGAGAAGGGAGGGGCAGGGGGCAGGGAAGGCTGTGTTGGTGGCAGCGCGTGTAGAGGTCTTTATGTGTGGGCTTGGGGTTAGGGGTGGTTGAGTGGGTGGACGGGTGGGGGGGGTGTGGGGGTGGAGGTGTGGTGGGTGATTCGGCGGATTTCGGTAGAAATCTGGGGTGAAGTTCGGTGCGAAATCTTGAAGGGGTGGGTTCACAGGACGGATGACTGATTGGTGTGGGAGAGGGCGGGGCGCATGGGGTGGAATGGGTGCAGCGGTAAGGGGGCTGGGGCAGTGGGTTGGGGGGGGGGCACTAGGGGGCAGGCGGTGGAGGGGTGGCCAGATTAGCCGGCGGGACATCCAGAGATGAGAAAACTTCATCCCCTGTATATTGAAGTCTGCGGTCTACAGATTAGCTCATAGCTTCTAGAGTTCGTCCACACAGGTCTAACGCTGTGCCTCCTAGTATAGCCAGAGTCTCACCGTCCACCCCACCCCCTAAGCCTCCCTCACCCCTCACCCGCCGCCTGCCGCGCCGACCCTAACCCTAGCGGATCCCAAAGCTATCTATACCCTTCCCATAACACCATTTATAGACTCACTGCCGGGAAGTTCCTAAAACTGTTTTAATGTTTTCCCCCTGCATGTGCACTCTGACTACCCCCCGCCCCCCCCCCCCCCCCCTACCCTCCCCCCAGCTACACTCCCCTCTACACTCCCTCCATCCACCCCGGCCCATCCCTGACCCCATCTTGACCTCTCCTTACCCGCCTGCCCTCCTCCTTTACGCGTTCTAATCACTGCTGGAAAAAAACAACTGCAAAAACGTCCTGGTTCTCTGATTGAAACCCCTTCCCGACTCGTCATCAGCATTATCACCATCATCACCATCATCACCATCATCACCATTATCACCATTAGGAGGGTATAACGCTCGGGTCTTGCATGCGGTTCGCGGCCTATAAACTTTTATATCTGTCATGAAAGTCAAATCACGTTGCCCGCCCCCGCCCCCCCGGCCCCCCCCCCCCCCCTCCATCTACTTCCCTAACGGTAACTATTAACGGTACCCCCAACCGCCATCGCACGCACCCCCCCCCCTTCCCAACACACCCCACAACCCCACCACCCCCACCGCCATCGCACGCACCCCCCCCCCCCCTCTCACCCATCACCGCAACCGGCCCAAAAAACAAAACAACCATGCCAAGAAAAAATAGTTTTTCCCATTATTACATACTATAAAATTGGCACGGATTCACGGGTGCAATGGTGTTGCCCCATACCCCCATCCCAGCCGACCCCTCACCTTTACCCTATCACCACCCGGGCACCACCGCCCCGCCCCGCCCCGCCCCACCGCCATCATGAGTTAAAAACTTACCATCCGAACCCATTCTACTCATGGCCTCCATCCCTCTATCCCTCCATCCCTCTATCCCTCCATCCCTCTATCCCTTCATTCCTAGACCACCCCATCCCTCCCATTTCCGTCCACATCCCCTCCTCCCGATCTCATCCCTGCCACCGCGACCACCTGTCCTCAAGCCCCCCCCACCGCCCTCACCGCCCCCACCCCTCCTCCCCGCCCTATGGACCACGTGTCCTAGTATGCATGTGTGACACAAGTTATGGCGTTATTCTCATATTCCGTCTTATAGATCCGACAGGACCCTAGCACGGACGGACGCCGCTGGGGCAGCGCAGGCCACGTCACGTCATTTGTCCCCCTCCCCAACCGCCCCCGCCGACCTCCACCCCCCCCCTCCCCTCTCCCCTTTGTCGCTAAAGTCCCCTACACTTGTACTTTTTTGTATAAACGTAATTGGTTTCCAACATCGTTTACACATATAAATGGTTACCTCGCGTTGTACATTATTTACATCAAGGCCCTCCGCGGTAGCCCAGTTGGTAAAGGAATGGACCTGAGCAATATATGCACCCAAGATGGCTCTTTCTTACGCGCATGTAATCAAAACTATGAAATATATAAATATATATAAATACGTATCCTCTTTTGCAAAGAGTCCGGGACACATATGTACGGGGTATGGCTCCTTGTCTATCATAAAGGCCAGGGACCGTATTTATAAACCAGGCGTAGCCTACGTTACCATGGTATTTCCAGAATTCGTTTCACAGCTACTGACACACGGACTGAGGAGTTTGTTCTATATGCCTGTCCAATTAAATATTATATTATTAGCATTGGATATGGCATTGACAATGGTCACGACGTAAGTCACTGTATAATGGGCATGTCAACATGTCATGCGGTAGCAACGTGTGGTTTATAAATACCGACGCAACAAACAAAAGGATTGAGTAAACAAATTAATTGTAAGTCCGTATTGCTGGGTGTTACTTCAAGTCCATTTTTTAGTCGTATCCTGAATTTTCTCCTCATGTACGCGCAAAACATAATCTCTATGGTCAATGTTTTCCTACTCTGTGTGGGGGCCGGCGCGATAGCTCAGTGGGCTAGAGCACTCGCATTGAGTGCTCTGATCACCTGAGAGCTTAACGGCACGTGGATCGGTGGTTCGAGCCCTGCTGTGGCCATGTCTGTGTGGTCGCAGGATAAAAATCCCATGTCCTACTTCGCAAAGAGTAGGGGGTTACCCCCGGGGACATGGCTCCACTCACCCTTCCTGCTCCCATTGACGCGATATAACCAAAAGTGGTTAAAGCGTCCTGCATAACCAACCAACCAACCTACCTACTACGTGTAAATGTCATGACAGTTTCTTTCATGTAATAAAAAAAAACAAAAAAAAAACAGATTGGGGTTCGAACCCCGCCGTTGGCATATCGAGCGTGTTTCATTAAATCGCCATTTTTTTCAATTGCCCGGAATGTTTCTGGGCTTGGGTTGAGCCTCCAAATGCAGTTCAAACACCCAACATGTTGTTTCGGTCTACTTGATACGTGGCTGGTACCCCTGACCATCAAGTATTGCTAGACAATCTAGGCCAAGACATTAACTGTATGCATTACTGTCTTTGATCCGGAATCCCAGGATTCCATAGATCCTGTCTGGTATACGGTAGGGATCCTGCTGACACGGGGGAGTAGAGAGAGCGCGATGGAGGGAGGGAGGGGGAGGGGGAGGGAGGGGGGGGAGGAGGGATAGAGGGAGGGAAGGAGGGAGGAAGAGAGGGAGGGAGGGAAGTAAGGAGGGATAGAGCGGGGAGGGAGGGAGAGAGGGAAGGAGGGAGGAAAGAAGGGAGGAAGAGGGGAGGAATAGGGGCTGGGGGAGGGGGTGTCCTGGGGCTGCCGAAGAAATGCACCCACTACAGCGGGGGTAATGGAAAGTAAACTGTAGCCTCATAGCGGGCATAGCGAGACCGGTGCTACACCTGGTACAGCCACGTGGTCACCGGTTCGAGACCCCCCTCCCTACACCCTCTTTCACCCTACTGATAAAACCTCCTTGCCTTCCCCACCCCAACATACCCAGCTTCCCACTCTCCACCCCCCGTCCCCTATCCTCCCCTCTTTCCACGCGCCTTTACGCGTCGCACCTCCGCCGGGGAACAGAGTGAAAGTACAAAGGCGCCACCGGGACACCCGAATGGTCTGGTGGTTAGCCCGCTCGCCATTTCCCGAATGAGCTCTGCCAGGCCAGCAATCGTACCGGAGGTTGGGGACTAACGCCCCACATCGCGACACTGTTCATGTTGATGACGCGGTGTAACGCAAGGTAACATACCGGCTTATTAGATGGTAACACTACTTTATGCTGATTCAACAACTATAGGGTGTTATCCCTTTAGCATGAGACAGTTCAGTAATATATCCAAATGCGACGTCTTGGCGTTCTTCATTACGTATGTTTATCAATCATTACAAATTCACATCTGCACTAATAATTACAATGCCAACAATATGAATATTCATTATTCGAATCCTCCCATCATAAACCTGGCCCCATGCAGGCAACAACTTGACCCAGACGTTGCCATGACACCTTGGAGATCAGTTTAATCTGCCCCCTGACGACACGTGACCCCCTAGCACCCCAGCCCAGCCACGTGACTTGTGTCACGACACACGTGCTTTGAAACGTGACACGCGATAGCAACACTGAGCGGGGTCATGACCTTCACCCGATACTTCATTAAGTTACTTGCACCCCACTGACCACTGCCCCCCCCCTCCCTGGCTACACCGGCCCACCGTAAGTACCCCAGCCACCCACACAGTGTTATAGAAATGAGACAAGACATAAAGAGATAACCTGGAGATAATATAGACAAGAGCGGAAAAGAAAATAGAGAGAAACATACAAAGAAAATATACAATATAGTAATAGTGTAGAGAGCAAAATATATGATATTGAGTATAGACAGTAACGGAAGAAATAATGTAGAGAATGCATAGACAAGAGCGGAAGAGATAATATTGAGATAGTACACACGAGAGCGGAAGAGATATAGAATCTTGTCGTCATCCTCTGGCTCCGTTTTCCCGCTTCGTTTCCTAGGGACCTCACCCCCGTTACCCCTCTCCCCACGACCCCTGTGTTCCCCCACCCACGTTCACCCCCTTCATACCCCACCCCCACCACCCCTGTGATCCCCCGCCCCCCCCCCCACCACCCCTGTGATCCCCCCGCGCTCACCCTCCGTCGCCCCTCTCCCCTACGACCCATGTGACCTACCCCCGCTCACCCCTCTCACCCCTCCCCCTTACGACCCATGTGATCGCCCCCCCGCGCTCACCCCGGTCACCCCCCCCCCAACACCTG
>CAXHSH010000811.1:12500-33873 GCA_964019135.1 Arenicola marina
TCCCCCCCCCCCCGGTCGCAGGTTTGGACCCCCTCCCTTATTCAAATTCCTGGATGCTCCCCTGGGCTAAGTAATAATACAGTACATTACTAAAGATAATATTATGACTGTAAAGAGGAAGAAGACGATGAAGAAGAAACAACAGAATAAACTAAGAATAAAGGGACGAGGTAATGGTACAACGGTTGCATACATTGGTGGTTTACTTCAAAACTATTCATTAGTAATATTAATGAAATGTCAGCATTAATTACATATTACATAATAGTTACATAGACACGAATAGGGATATGGAGCCGAAGAAGGAATGAAACAAGACATTTGAATGAGGAACAGAATTTTGAGCAACAGAATAAAATGTCTCTGTCAAGAAACAAAAATAAACATACATTTCTTCGCCACTTTTATCTGTTCCTAGATAATCAATAAGAGACAAACGGAATCGTCCTTTCTACACCAATGTAGCGCTTGATAACGTCAGGTACCGCCGCAGTAGCCCCCCTCCCCCGCCCACCACCTCATCCCTACCTTACACTCAGCAACTACCCCCTATATGGTCAGGTACCATAGGGGGTAGGGATGACACTCACGATTCTAGCTATCTGTGGCTTAAAATATGGATGATGGGTAGTAGGGAGGGAGGAGGGGGAGGGAGGACATACGCAGAGGATTGGGCCAGTGGGGGAGGGGGGGGTGGTGGGGGTGATGGGGGGTATTGGTTAGGTCGGCACGTGCTCCGCCATTGCCATCTTCACTGTGACGGGTGGTCGACGGTCCAGGGTCCGACCCCCGGCCCCGCCCCCTCGCCCCCTCCTACCCCCGGGGCACGTTCCCCACTCCCCGACTAATCCACTACCATAATACCCTTCTCTACCACCACCCCTCCCTCCCCCAAGTCTTCTGAGGGGATATCTCCCAACAAACACCAGTAACATGATTCAGTTCATCCTGAGTCCACGATCACGTTGCCACCGTGTCACCCTGCCGCCACCCCTCACCCCCCCCCCCTGGCCGCCTCCACGCCTCCCTTCACCATCACCGCACCCCCCTCCCCCCCCGCCAGCCCGTGCTACCCCTGAAACTATAGCGACACGGCAAACCCAAGCTAATCCCAGGGGCTATCTGAGGGGGGGGGGGAGGGTCGGGGAGGGCGTCAAACTCGCCTGCCTCTCCGCTTCTCCCTCTCCCCCTGCCTTTGTCATGTCATGCCCCGTCAAATCACCCACTCCCACTCCCACCCCCCTCCCTCATCTTCCCCCTTTGCGGCCCCGCGCTTCTACCACCCCCCTCTTCACGCCCTCTTTCCGACCCCTCTCCTGCCACCCCCTCTCCATCCCCCTTTCCGACCACCCATCCCGTTCACATGGCGACCTTATATGACGACCGTAGCCAACTCAACTTGTCGTCTGCTCGACAAAAATCCTCGAAGCCGCGCTCTCGTCGGCGGTCACGTGATCGGGGGAACGTCCTGGCGAAGCCACATACGGGCTCTTTACTGACGTCATTAAGTTAGCGCGTGACTCCGATACCTTGTCTTGTAGTTAATCAGTGACTAACCCCCCCCCCCCGCCCCACCTCAGCCCCGTCCCACCCTAAACCGCCAGCGGGGACGGACCCACACCACCCACACCCATCTCATTTCCATTTTTGTGTCGAACGCACCTTGCCCCACCTGTCCATTCCCCAAATGCCCCCAAATGCCCCGGCCCCATAGCTCAGTGGGTTAGCGCGCTCGCCTTGAGTGTTCTGGCCACCTGAGAGCCTAACGGCACGTGGATCGGTGGTTCGAGCCCCGCTGTGGCCATGTCTGTGTGGTCGCAGGATAAAGACCCTATGTCCTTCTTCGCAAATAGTAGGGGGTTACCGCCGATTATGTGGCTTCACTCTTCCTTCCTTCTCCTATGGACGCGATATGACCAAAAGTGGTTAAAACGTCCTGAATACACAACCAACTCAAATGCCCGGCCCTGTCTAAACCTAAGGTATCCTGACCTCGTCTAGACTGTGGCTAGCTACCCATACAAACAGGCCAAGGGACTGTCACTGGTCGAATATCAGTTTACATTTCAGAACGATTGTGACCCTCTGGGAAAGCTGGAGACTGTTGGGAGTCCGTTGGGGTCTGGTGGAGTCTGGTGTAGTCTGTTGGTGTCTGGTGTAGTCTGTTGGTGTCTGTTGATGTCTGCTAGAGCTTGCTGGAGGGTGCTGCATGGAGTCTGCTGGGGTTAGCTGGAGGGTGCTGCATGGAGTCTGCTAGAGCTTGCTGGAGGGTGCTGCATGGAGTCTGCTGGGGTTTGCTGGAGGGTGCTGCATGGAGTCTGCTAGAGCTTGCTGGAGGGTGCTGCATGGAGTCTGCTGGGGTTAGCTGGAGGGTGCTGCACGGAGTCTGCTGGGGTTTGCTGGAGGGTGCTGCATGGAGTGTGCTGGGGTTAGCTGGAGGGTGCTGCACGGAGTCTGCTGGTGTTAGCTGGAGGGTGCTGCATGGAGCCTGCGAGAGCTTGCTGGAGGGTGCTGCATGGAGTCTGCTGGGGTTTGCTGGAGGGTGCTGCATGGAGTCTGCTGGGGTTTGCTGGAGGGTGCTGCATAGAGTCTGCTAAAGCTTGCTGGAGGGTGCTGCATGGAGTCTGCTGGGGTTTGCTGGAGGGGGCTGCATGGAGCCTGCTAGAGCTTGCTGGAGGGTGCTGCATGGAGTCTGCTGGGGTGTGCTGGAGGGTGCTGCATGGAGTGTGCTAGAGCTTGCTGGAGGGTGCTGCATGGAGTCTGCTAGAGCTTGCTGGAGGGTGCTGCATGGAGTCTGCTGGGGTGTGCTGGAGGGTGCTGCATGGAGTCTGCTAGAGCTTGCTGGAGGTTGCTGCATGGAGTCTGCTGGGGTTTGCTGGAGGGTGCTGCATGGAGTCTGCTAGAGCTTGCTGGTAGGTGCTGCATGGAGTCTGCTGGGGTTTGCTGGAGGGTGCTGCATGGAGTCTGCTGGGGTTAGCTGGAGGGTGCTGCATGGAGTCTGCTGGGGTTTGCTGGAGGGTGCTGCATGGAGTTTGCTGGGGTGTGCTGGAGGGTGCTGCATGGAGTCTCCTAAAGCTTGCTGGAGGGTGCTGCATGGAGTCTGCTGGGGTTTGCTGGAGGGTGCTGCATGGAGTCTGCTGGGGTTTGCTGGAGGGTGCTGCATGGAGTCTGCTGGGGTTTGCTGGAGGGTGCTGCGTGGAGTCTGCTGGGGTTTGCTGGAGGGTGCTGCATGGAGTCTGCTAGAGCTTGCTGGAGGGTGCTGCATGGAGTCTGCTAGGGTTTTTCTGGAGGGTGCTGCATGGAGTGTGCTGGGGTTTGCTGGAGGGTGCTGCATGGTGTCTGTTGGGGTTTGCTGGAGGGTGCTGCATGGTGTCTGTTGGGGTTTGCTGGAGGGTGCTGCATGGAGTATGCTAGAGCTTGCTGGAGGGTGCTGCATGGAGTCTGCAGGGGTTTGCTGGAGGGGGCTGCATGGAGTCTGCTAAAGCTTGCTGGAGGGTGCTGCATGGTGTCTGTTGGGGTTTGCTGGAGGGTGCTGCATGGTGTCTGTTGGGGTTTGCTGGAGGGTGCTGCATGGTGTCTGTTGGGGTTTGCTGGAGGGTGCTGCATGGTGTCTGTTGGGGTTTGCTGGAGGGTGCTGCATGGAGTATGCTAGAGCTTGCTGGAGGGTGCTGCATGGAGTCTGCAGGGGTTTGCTGGAGGGGGCTGCATGGAGTCTGCTAAAGCTTGCTGGAGGGTGCTGCATGGTGTCTGTTGGGGTTTGCTGGAGGGTGCTGCATGGTGTCTGTTGGGGTTTGCTGGAGGGTGCTGCATGGTGTCTGTTGGGGTTTGCTGGAGGGTGCTGCATGGAGTCTGCTAGGGTTTGCTGGAGGGTGCTGCATGGTGTCTGTTGGGGTTTGCTGGAGGGTGCTGCATGGTGTCTGTTGGGGTTTGCTGGAGGGATTGCTAGTGGATTTTTGCGGCTGTAGGTCTGTCTTGTCGGATGCTGCAGTGTGCTGAAGTCTGTCGCACGTTTCCAGTGTGTAGGGGAGGTTGCTGGAATCTACTGCAGTCTGCTGGAGGTTGCTGGAATCTACTGGTCTGCTGAAGGTTGCTGGAATCTACTTCCGTCTGCTGAAGGTTGCTGGAATCCACTACAGTCTACTGGAGGTTGCTGAAATCCACTACAGTCTGCTGGAGGTTGCTGAAATCCACTACAGTCTGCTGAAGGTTGCCGGAATCTACTTCAGTCTGCTGAAGGTTGCGGAAATCTACTGCAATCTGCTTGAGGTTGCTGGAATCTACTTCAGTCTGCTGAAGGTTGCTGGAATCTACTTCAGTCTGCTTGAGGTTGCTGAAATCCACTACAGTCTGCTGGAGGTTGCTGAAATCCACTACAGTCTGCTGGCGGTTGCAAGAATCTACTTCAGTCTGCTGGAAGTTGCTGGAATCTACTTCAGTCTGCTGAAGGTTGCTGGAATCTACTTCAGTCTGCTGGGGGTTGTTAGAATCCACTGCAGTCTGCTTGAGGTTGCTGAAATCCACTACAGTATGCTGGCGGTTGCTGGAATCTACTTCAGTCTGCTGGAGGTTGCTGGAGTCTACTTCAGTCTGCTGAAGGTTGCTGGAATCTACTTCAGTCTGCTGGGGGTTGCTGAAATCCACTACAGTCTGCTTGAGGTTGCTGAAATCCACTACAGTCTGCTGGCGGTTGCTGGAATCTACTTCAGTCTCCTGGAGGTTGCTGGAATCTACTTCAGTCTGCTGGAGGTTGCTGGAGTCTACTTCAGTCTGCTGGAGGTTGCTGGAATCCACTGCAGTCTGCTCGAGGTTGCTGAATTCTACTGCAGTCTGCATGATGTTGCTGGAATCTACTGCAGTCTCCTGGAGGTTGCTGGAATCTACTTCAGTCTGCTGGAGGTTGCTGGAGTCTACTTCAGTCTGCTGGAGGTTGCTGGAATCCACTGCAGTCTGCTCGAGGTTGCTGAATTCTACTGCAGTCTGCATGATGTTGCTGGAATCTACTGCAGTCTGCTGGAGGTTGCTGGAATCCACTGCAGTCTGCTTGAGGTTGCTGAAATCTACTGCAGTCTGCTGGAGGTTGCTGAAATATACTGCAGTCTGCTGGAGGTTGCTGAAATCTACTGCCGTGTGCTGGAGGTTGCTGAAATCTACTGCAGTATGCTGGAGGTTGCTAAAATCTACTGCCGTGTGCTGGAGGTTGCTGGAATCCACTGCAGTCTGCTTGAGGTTGCTGAAATCTACTGCAGTCTGCTGGAGGTTGCTGAAATATACTGCAGTCTGCTGGAGGTTGCTGAAATCTACTGCCGTGTGCTGGAGGTTGCTGAAATCTACTGCAGTCTGCTGGAGGTTGCTGGAATCTACTGCCGTGTGCTGGAGGTTGTTGAAATCTACTGCAGTATGCTGGAGGTTGCTAAAATCTACTGCCGTGTGCTGGAGGTTGCTGAAATCTACTGCCGTGTGCTGGAGGTTGCTGAAATCTACTGCCGTGTGCTGGAGGTTGCTGAAATCTACTGCCGTGTGCTGGAGGTTGCTGAAATCTACTGCCGTGTGCTGGAGGTTGCTGAAATCTACTGCCGTGTGCTGGAGGTTGCTGAAATCTACTGCCGTGTGCTGGAGGTTGCTGAAATCTACTGCCGTGTGCTGGAGGTTGCTGAAATCTACTGCCGTGTGCTGGAGGTTGCTGAAATCTACTGCAGTATGCTGGAGGTTGCTGAAATCTACTGCCGTCTGCTGGAGGTTGCTGGAATCTACTGCAGTCTGCTGGAGGTTGCTGGAATCCACTGCAGTCTGCTTGAGGTTGCTGAAATCTACTGCAGTCTGCATGATGTTGCTGGAATCTACTGCAGTCTGCTTGAGGTTGCTGAAATCTACTGCAGTATGCTGGAGGTTGCTGAAATCTACTGCAGTATGCTGGAGGTTGCTGAAATCTACTGCAGTCTGCTGGAGTTGCTGGAATCTACTGCAATCTGCTGGAGGTTGCTGAAATCTACTGCAGTATGCTGGAGGTTGCAGAAATCTACTTAGACCAACGAACCAACAACCTGGGGTTACAAGGGAATGAATGAATGAATGAATCTCCTTTATTCCACCACTTCCTGGTGAGCATTAGAACATGTCAAAAAACAGAACAAATAACAAAAACACACAGAACAAAAAAAAACAAAAAACAAAAACGGTCGTCAGTAAAATTTTAACATTTTGTCGTATGACATTCTTTGCCAAGCGTTGGCACATATTTGGGTTAAAATGCTAAGCTGCTCTAGGGTGGCTTCAATGTCAGGAGGCTTGCCTAACATTACTCGAGTTAATTCGATCTCTTCAAGATTGTATAGATACGCGCTTATTGGCACTTCACATGTATTTACAATTAGTGCCCAGAAGTATTCACGGGCCTCACCGTACGCCACGCAATGATGGAAAAGGTGATTGAGAATATCCGTATATGCACGGTCACAGTGTGTGCATGCATATGTCTTAGTGTCGTGTACGACACAGTTCAAACGAGCTAGGTCACGAAGGTGTTGCCTTCGACCACGCGTACGGTGTTCTAAGGTCCATATGGCGTTTACGCCAAAAACTCCCCCTCTAATCATTTCAAAGCGTCTGTATTTTGGTTGGGACAATTTGGTGGTTAACAGTTGTTCCGACCAGCGCCGCACAGCCGTTCTCACCAACTTTTTCCAGTCGCCTTTGCTAGGAAAGTTGCTGTTATCCATGAACCTAAAAACGATTCCTTCTAGACTATATTTCTTCAGGATCTCTATGATGTCCCTAATATACCCAAACTTTGGCCCTGGGCCCTGGGATTGATAGAGACGTTCCACAAATATGCGTTTCGCTAATGCGGTATTTTTGAGCCGACATAATCTGCCCAGAATTGTTAGCTTCTTTTTATCAATTTCTTCCACAAGAGACATTTCGTTAACCATACTGCGGGCAATGGTCGCACTGGAGCATTTTGGAAAATTTTGAATACATCGTATGGCGCCATTGTGGGCCGCTTCATGTTTCGCTAGGTGGTTGTGTGTCAGATGATTCCAAAACTCAGCACCATAGAGGGCCCGCGGAATGACAATACATCGATACAGTTTCAAAGCGGTGAGACAACTCATGCCGGCATTCTTTGTGTTGACTGACAGGATGCTCATTAAGCCCCTCTTAAGCTTTTTAGTCGCCTCCTCCACCGCACATGTTGAGGAGAGATTGACATCGAGGTGAATTCCCACATGGTTGTATACCTGGACTTCTTCCACACGCTCGTTATATAGCGCAATCTGACATGCATTTGCCTTTTTAACTCTTCGTAATTTGCTATCAAAAAACATTACTTTCGACTTGGTTGGATTATATTTAAATTGCCACCTTCGGCTGTAGTTTTCGCAGACGCTTACCAGTGCCTGCAAGGCAGAATTCGTTAGAGCACATACGGCAATGTCGTCAGCTTGGAGTATGCCGCCGCATATTATGTCACCAATGCGTGCGCCATACACAGAGCTACCAAGCGCAACTGCTAATTCGTGTATATATAGCATGTAATACCAAGGCCCTAACACAGAACCCTGGCGCACAGACCTACTGATAGGTATGTCTTCGGATTTAATGCCGTTACATACCACATTTGAGACCATACCTTGGTACGCCGAGTATAATAAGGACCAAAGTTTGCCTCTGATGCCGAAGGAATGCAATTTGTAAAACAACCCTTCGTGCCACACCGTATCAAAAGCGCAAGACGAATCTAACAGGGCCAAGTACACACCGGATCCCCTCTCGCGGTTGTAATTAATGCATTCCTGAACACTATAAGACGCTAAGAGGCTGCACATAGATTCTTGATAGGCATTTTGGTTGGACGAAGGAAAGTCTACGCGGTTGACATTAATCCATGTTTTTACCTTCGACAGAATTACTTTATCGAATAGTTTGGCAATTACAGGAAGTAGTGAAATTCCACGGTAATTTCGCCTGTCGTCTTCATACTTATTCGATCCCTTGTACAATGTGTAGATAGTACCTTTTTTTAAATCCTTTGGAACGTACTCATATGTATACATGGCGTTGAAGAGGTTATTTAAGC
Organism: Arenicola marina; assembly: GCA_964019135.1. Taxonomy (NCBI): domain Eukaryota; kingdom Metazoa; phylum Annelida; class Polychaeta; family Arenicolidae; genus Arenicola; species Arenicola marina. Next base: position 20,578 of record CAXHSH010000811.1, read on the forward strand.
ATAATATTAAATTACTGCCTCCAAATTTCACATGCTCATTAGTTATGTTGTCGTGGCCTCCTTTCTTCCCTGGTTTCAACGTTTTAATAGCATTGTCGATGTCGGAATAGGCAAACCCTTGGCAAATGTCATCTTTCTCTGAAGGTATTTGCTGGCACAACTGCTTTACCGCGGTTTGAATGAATCGGTCGTGGGATTGGTCAAATTGATTCTGATCGTCGTTCGTGATGTGGGTCTCTGAATACATGTCCCTAAAATAGTCAGTCCACACAGACAGTTTCTCCTCCCGTCCCCGATAAACTTTACCGTCTACTTTGAGCGGCCTACTGCACAGAACGGTTTGCTTTTTTTTCTTGTTGACGAGCGACCAGAACTTGTTCTGGTCCACCTCAGCTTCTCTATCGATCTCCTGGAAGAAGTCTTCATCACTCTCGTGCTTTAACTTCCTTAAGGTAAGTCTAAAACGACGTTTCAGGTTCTTGTACGTCTTATACCCTACGTTTGTCGGGTCACGCGGTCGGCCTTGTTCCACCCATGACTTACGCGCCTGGTACATGTCCTTATGGGCATGCCCTGCACCTTGCTTCCAGTACGGCTTAAGAAATGGACGGAACCGGGCCTCCGGAATGTGTCGGTGCGAAACGATCAGCATCAGATCTGTGACTCTTTTATGATACGTCTCGATGTCACCTATGCAGCTAAGATTTGTGTGCAATATTGGCCTCAGTCTGTCGTTAAGCTCTCTGGTGTAGGTGTCGCGTATGTACTGGTTACTAACTCGCTTCCACTTTAGAGAAGGGAACTGTGCGTCTGTGTCGCGCACACTTAACCGCGGACAGCTGATGGATACGAGAACAGGAAGGTGATCTGATGTATTCAACTCATCGTCGTCGACTACACATGCGAACAATACAAGATCGTCATATTGCCTTCGCATAAGGATGTGATCAATAAGAGTCTGGGGTCCCCCGTCGTAAGGACAAAAGGTATAGTCTGGCCCACTACAAATATCTTCAGTTGGCAGCGAACATAGATCGAACCAGGCGGTGAAGCCCTGTAACTCGCGGGAGCGAATGTTGCTCGCACCTAAGCATCTGGGCCCTACGATTTGCGCATTACAGTCGCCCAGCACAATAACCTCAGACGATTCTGCATGTAAACTGTACAAATCAAACAGTAGATTTAGGGTTTCTTGATAGATCCCAATGTCGTGGTTTGTGGAAGGCATATAGACTGCCAGGATTGTTAAAAATTTCTTTTTACCTATTTCAAAACATACCCCCGCTATCCTATCGCTTCCACAATTGACCAGAGTGGCATTTTGTGAGAGCTGTTGCTTCCATAGGATTGCAACTCCCCCTCTGCCGCGTGTTCCTGCATTATCTTTTGAGGGTGTCTCAGCTACTGCATGAGAATGATACCCTGATTCTACGCTATTTAAAAAGTGCAGACTCTGCGGCAATAACCAGTGCTCACTAATTGCTAGGATGTCGACCTGAGACTTACACAACAACTTGCTCAGATACGGAGTGTTACGCATCACACCCTTGCAATTAAATGCGCCTATGACAAGTTTATTCCTATGAGTTTCGATGCCCATAAAAGATACGAGTACCTGCCTTATGTGAACCTTTTCCACCGGACGCTGTTACCTGCCATTGCCTTTTATAAATACCAGGTGGAAGGTTTATTGCATTTAACGCAGCTTTCGAACTCTGACTAATGGATAACTTGGCACCATTGCCCCTCTCATCCCGATCATTTTTGCTAGGGAGCAGTTTAAGATAAATGGGCTTGACCCCATGCTCAGTGAAAAATTTTCTCACCATGTTTTCTCCCACAGATCTTGATATGTTCCCTATATAATAGTTGACGAGGGGCTCACGATTCGTTTCTGCTTTAAATTCGCCATTGTTATCATCACCACCTGCTACCCTTAGCCTTTGTTTAGGGGCACGAGGCCTTGACAAGACTGGGATAAAATTCTCCTCAGTGGCGCGGCGAAGTTCGTTCTCCTGCAATTCCTGAGAATGGACGGGAGAGCAGCCGTTCTGGATGGTGACGCGGCTGTACGCTTCTGGATCGGCGGACTGACTCCCGATCTCTTGTTGAGACAGACATCTGTCGCTGTTAGGCTGCGGAAACCCACTGTCGGCGACTTGACGCACGCGGTGACCCCCACTAGGAGAACGGAAACTGTGGTAGTCGCCATCCGAAGCCATGCGGCGATCCTCGACGTCCGAAGGTGTGCGGCGATCCCCCAAATCAGTTATGGGGTGACGATTATCCAAATCAGTGGGCGGTTGGCGGCTGTCAGAATCGGTAGTGGGGCGGTGTCTGTCAAAATCTTTAGAGGTACGGCGATTGTCAAAGTCCATGAAGTGATTGCGATTGTCCAAGTCGATGGGAGGAAGGTGGTTGTCAACATAGGTGGTGGGGCGGGGTTTGTCAACATCGGTGATGGGGCGGCGATTGTCAAAATCTGTGGTGGGGCGGGGATTGTCAACATCGGTAATGGGGCGGCGATTGTCAAAATCCGTGGTGGGGCGGCGGTTGTCACCATCGGTGATGGGGCGGCGATTGACAGCATCGGTGGTGGGGCGGGGGTTGTCACATTCACTGGTGGGGCGGGGGTTGTCACAATCGGTGATATGGCGGGGGTTGTCACAATCGGTGGTATGGCGGGGGTTGTCACAATCGGTGGTGATACGGCGATTGTCAGAGTCCGGAGTTGAGCGGCCATGGCCACCGCTCGGAGTGGTGCTGCGAATTTGGACGTATCGTGTGTGGCGATATGCGCCGTCTTCGTAGGTAGAGTGGTGTTGGGCCGTGACGTCGCCATCGTTATGGCCGCTGTGACAATTCTTATCGCGGTGACCGAAGCGATGGCCGGGATCTTGGCGATCTTCGCGATCGCCAGGGTCCAGTGGTGCGAAGCGATTGGGGCATCGGGTTTTCGGTGAAAGAGGTGCAACTGTCTTGAGAGCCCCGCTGTAGGTCAGTTTCGGTGGTGCTCGGACATTAAGTTGCCTGGTCAAGGAGCGATACTGCTCTCTCATGTCTGTGATGCTTTTGGTATTACTTGATACACGATGTATGATGTCCTTGGAGTCGTTTTCTAGGCCCTTTGGCCTTTCCTTCGCTAGTTTCACTTCACTTTTAACACCAGCCAACATGGCGTCGCTTGGCTCACGGATAGCCGTCAAGGAGTGGGTCACAGAATCAAGAGAAATATTGGTATCCCTTAGAGCTCTGGCCTGCTCTTTGGCGTTTGTTCGTATGTCCTTTATATCCACTGACAGGGCGTCAGTTTTACAGTTCCATTCCCTCGAAACAAGTTGCGAATGGTCACTGAAGGAACTTACATCCACTTCACATCGTTCTACTGCCGATTTAAGGAGAGCTATCTCATCCTTTATCTCTTTTTCTTTCTGATTGTTCGAGCACTTTATCTTCTGCCTTTGTTCATGGTAATTCGACTTCGCTGTGTCTAAATCTCCTTTCATACTGGACACACCTTTTTCTAGCGTAGTCACTCTCTCTGTTAGTTGATGCAGCGCCCCGCGGAGCGATGCCAGCATGTCACTGGTCACGTAAAGCATGTCCTTAGATGATCCGGACGTAGACAAGGAGTCAAGCGGCGATTTCGAAGCCGGCGTGGATGCGGTCGAAACCAGACGAAACAGCTCTACTATGCCCTCTGGCGGGCCTCCTTCAATGAAAAACAGTAGCCGGTAGCAATCCGTGGCCAATCTGCGGCAGAAGGCCAACTCACTTTCCTGCCTTGTTTTGCGGCGGGTTATCGTATGGGCCGATGGGCAGTCTCTACGTTCTCGCGCTAAACTTACTAAATATTCTTTTGCCTCATGAATCTCAAGCGACGAACCGCCAGCAAGCGCGATCACTTGCTCGACGAACGCTTCTTGAGGTAGGCTGAATATGGACTTCCGTAGGTTTTCCAGAATGAAGGATGGATTTCCACTGGTTTTCATTCCTTGGTACACTTCATCCGTTGTGGTGGTCGCAGTATGACGGACTGGTGAGTAGGGTGTCCATGGGTCGATGAGTAGGTCTAGGGAGTTGCGGATTTCATCCGCTAAGCCTTCAGTTGGAGTACCCATGCTGGTCGACGTCAACGTCTCTAATTGCAATTAGCAATTAGCCGACTGCCAGTAGCGGCACATTTCTACGGCTTCTCACAGCACAGCGAGAATCGCTCATGCGCTTGGCCGTTGTAGAATGTCAAAGGTCTTTCAGTTACCGTGACGGCAAAACATTATGACAATCGGTAAATTCTTCACAAATACCTTCCTTATCGATGTGTACAACGTGATATCCTTGATCTATGAATCCTTGCACACAAACTGTGTCACTTTTAGTCCTCAAACAGAATCGTTTTCGTGTCGCAAATGTCAATAGAAGGTCCGACCAAAACAGTGTGGTCTCTTCTCTTCGACGCATGCGCCGGCTGGAGGTCTGCTGGAGGTTGCTGGAATCTACTGCCGTGTGCTGGAGGTTGTTGAAATCTACTGCAGTATGCTGGAGGTTGCTAAAATCTACTGCCGTGTGCTGGAGGTTGCTGAAATCTACTGCCGTGTGCTGGAGGTTGCTGAAATCTACTGCCGTGTGCTGGAGGTTGCTGAAATCTACTGCCGTGTGCTGGAGGTTGCTGAAATCTACTGCCGTGTGCTGGAGGTTGCTGAAATCTACTGCCGTGTGCTGGAGGTTGCTGAAATCTACTGCCGTGTGCTGGAGGTTGCTGAAATCTACTGCCGTGTGCTGGAGGTTGCTGAAATCTACTGCCGTGTGCTGGAGGTTGCTGAAATCTACTGCAGTATGCTGGAGGTTGCTGAAATCTACTGCCGTCTGCTGGAGGTTGCTGGAATCTACTGCAGTCTGCTGGAGGTTGCTGGAATCCACTGCAGTCTGCTTGAGGTTGCTGAAATCTACTGCAGTCTGCATGATGTTGCTGGAATCTACTGCAGTCTGCTTGAGGTTGCTGAAATCTACTGCAGTATGCTGGAGGTTGCTGAAATCTACTGCAGTATGCTGGAGGTTGCTGAAATCTACTGCAGTCTGCTGGAGTTGCTGGAATCTACTGCAATCTGCTGGAGGTTGCTGAAATCTGCTGCAGTATGCTGGAGGTTGCAGAAATCTACTTAGACCAACGAACCAACAACCTGGGGTTACAAGGGCGTTTATTCTAACTAGTCACCAAGTAAGAAGCGCGCGCTAGTACAATATAACACACAACCAACGTTGGCGCGCGCAGCAGGTTAATAATGAATAAAAGCAATTACAAGGTACATAAAAACAAATTACATAATGGCTAAGCTGAGCGCTCGTAAGTGAGCGCTCGCAATACTGTGACACAAACAACGTGGCGCGCGCAGCAGGATAATACAAGGAGATATAACAATCGCAAATTACATAACGGCTACGCTGAGCGCTCTTAAGTGAGCGCTCGCAATGCTGGTAAATGGTACAAGATAACCATAAGCTGTATACTAGAACCCAAACAGGCAAATGACTGTTCCTAGGAGAGGGCGGGTGGGTAAAATTGCTGCTGGTGCTCAGCCTAGCGCGCGCTCAACTGATGCCGGGATCAGGCAGATCGGACGCACCCTGTAGAGTCCGAGGCCGCGCTTGACCTGATTGGTCGGCGTGGTCGGCAGGACCCCACGGGCTGGTCAGCGACCGGTCAGCCCGAGTCCCCCCCCCACTCCCCCCAGGATGCGCACAGTGGTTCGTTGTCCTAACCTGCATTGACCAAGGTTAATTACCATTTAGTCTGCCGGAGGTTGTTGAAATCTATTGCAGTCTGCTTGAGGTTGCTGGAATCTACTGCAATCTGCTGGAGGTTGCTGAAATCTACTGCAGTCTGCTGGAGGTTGTTGAAATCTACTTCAGTCTGCTGGAGGTTGCTGGAATCTACTGCAATCTGCTGGAGGTTGCTGGATTCTACCACAGCTTGCTCTAGGTCGCTGGAATCTACTGCAGTCTGCATGATGTTGCTGGAATCTACCACAGTCTGCAGGATGTTGCTGGAATCTACTGCAATCTGCATGATGTTGCTGGAATCTACCGCAGTCTGCTGGATGTTGCTGGAATATACTGCAATATGTTGGAGGTTGCTGGAGTCTGCTGCAGTCTGCAGGAAGTTGCTGGAGTCTGCTGCATAGCATGAGGTTACGGCAAGCTGCTAGCGGGCGCACCGTGGTCCACTGGACATAGCATGAGGTTACGGCAAGCTGCTAGCGGGGTCTACCGTGGTCCACTGGACATAGCATGAGGTTACGGCAAGCTGCTAGCGGGGTCTACCGTGGTCCACTGGACATAGCATGAGGTTACGGCAAGCTGCTAGCGGGGTCTACCGTGGTCCACTGGACATAGCATGAGGTTACGGCAAGCTGCTAGCGGGGTCTACCGTGGTCCACTGGACATAGCATGAGGTTACGGCAAGCTGCTAGCGGGGTCTACCGTGGTCCACTGGACATAGCATGAGGTTACGGCAAGCTGCTAGCGGGGTCTACCGTGGTCCACTGGACATAGCATGAGGTTACGGCAAGCTGCTAGCGGGGTCTACCGTGGTCCACTGGACATAGCATGAGGTTACGGCAAGCTGCTAGCGGGGTCTACCGTGGTCCACTGGACATAGCATGAGGTTACGGCAAGCTGCTAGCGGGGTCTACCGTGGTCCACTGGACATAGCATGAGGTTACGGCAAGCTGCTAGCGGGGTCTACCGTGGTCCACTGGACATAGCATGAGGTTACGGCAAGCTGCTAGCGGGGTCTACCGTGGTCCACTGGACATAGCATGAGGTTACGGCAAGCTGCCAGCGGGGTCTACCGTGGTCCACTGGACATAGCATGAGGTTACGGCAAGCTGCTAGCGGGGTCTACCGTGGTCCACTGGACATAGCATGAGGTTACGGCAAGCTGCTAGCGGGGTCTACCGTGGTCCACTGGACATAGCATGAGGTTACGGCAAGCTGCTAGCGGGGTCTACCGTGGTCCACTGGACATAGCATGAGGTTACGGCAAGCTGCTAGCGGGGTCTACCGTGGTCCACTGGACATAGCATGAGGTTACGGCAAGCTGCTAGCGGGGTCTACCGTGGTCCACTGGACATAGCATGAGGTTACGGCAAGCTGCCAGCGGGGTCTACCGTGGTCCACTGGACATAGCATGAGGTTACGGCAAGCTGCTAGCGGGGTCTACCGTGGTCCACTGGACATAGCATGAGGTTACGGCAAGCTGCTAGCGGGGTCTACCGTGGTCCACTGGACATAGCATGAGGTTACGGCAAGCTGCTAGCGGGGTCTACCGTGGTCCACTGGACATAGCATTAGGTTACGGCAAGCTGCTAGCGGGCGCACCGTGGTCCACTGGACATAGCATGAGGTTACGGCAAGCTGCTAGCGGGGTCTACCGTGGTCCACTGGACATAGCATTAGGTTACGGCAAGCTGCTAGCGGGGTCTACCGTGGTCCACTGGACATAGCATTAGGTTACGGCAAGCTGCTAGCGGGGTCTACCGTGGTCCACTGGACATAGCATGAGGTTACGGCAAGCTGCTAGCGGGGTCTACCGTGGTCCACTGGACATAGCATGAGGTTACGGCAAGCTGCTAGCGGGGTCTACCGTGGTCCACTGGACATAGCATGAGGTTACGGCAAGCTGCTAGCGGGGTCTACCGTGGTCCACTGGACATAGCATGAGGTTACGGCAAGCTGCTAGCGGGGTCTACCGTGGTCCACTGGACATAGCATGAGGTTACGGCAAGCTGCCAGCGGGGTCTACCGTGGTCCACTGGACATAGCATGAGGTTACGGCAAGCTGCTAGCGGGGTCTACCGTGGTCCACTGGACATAGCATGAGGTTACGGCAAGCTGCTAGCGGGGTCTACCGTGGTCCACTGGACATAGCATGAGGTTACGGCAAGCTGCTAGCGGGCGCACCGTGGAAACAATAGTGATATGTCTGCCCGTGCGGTCAAATAACGTTCCTCGAGCCGCGTGTATTAATGAGGCCAAACGCATCTATCCAGCCTCGAAATCTAACCGTTTCACAAGCAACAGACTGCCCCCACCCCCCATACACTCCTTCCCCACCCATCATACACCTTATCTCCCTCTCCTTTTGTCACCCCAAGATGGTACGAGTTGTGTTTGAACACACCTTCGTTGCACCAAACTGACCCGTAGACTTGTGTTAAATGGCTGATGCTTCTCTTTTTTTCTGATTCTAAGGAGCGACAATACAATCGCTTTGTCAAGATAACGTCACAAAACTGGAGGAGCTTAAGGGAAGAGCTTTCTTTTCATAAAATGCAAAGAGTTTCCTAGTTTCACGATACCTAAAACTTATCCAAAGGACAAAAAACAATTTGAAAGACAAAAAAACCCAGTGAGTTTGCCTGCTAACAACAGGCCAAGGCGGCTCTTCGAACGTAAATATTTTTAGATACGTCACATAACATTTTTCACGTAAACTTTGAGTATACAGCGAATCACTTCAAGTCAAAATAAGCACATTTTGTTTTCAAGGATACCTAAATTATAACACAACTCATCTCATCATCACAAGTCATCTAAAGATGCTTTATAAGACAACCTAATTATATCAAGGTATAATATCTTCTCGCGTCATTCACCGATTTATTCACCGATTCATTCACTCATTCGTGCATTTATCGATATCTTCTCACATCATTCACCGATTCATTCACCCGTTTATGCATTATTGATATCTTCTCGCGTCATTCACGGAGGGGGGGGCTCAGGTCAGGGGTGGGAGAGGTGGGGGGAGGGGGAGGATGAGAGTGAGCATGACGGACGAGAGTGGAGGCGAAGGAGGGGGTGGGGGTAGGGATGCGGGTGGGGTGGGGATAGGGGTGGGGGGTGGGGGTAGGGGTGGGGTTGGGAATATGGGTTGGGGTGGGTTGTGATGCTGGAGGTAGGGGTGGGGGTGGCGGTGGCGGTGGCGGATGCTAGTAGGGGTGGAGTCAGATGATGACTATGATGATGATTGAGATGCAGTTACTCCGGATCAGACCTCAACTGACGTCTAGTTAATGAGTCTCTCTGGATCCCATCCCAGGGATTACCCGTCAGAGTCCCACATTTTATATTGCATAAGGGCGCGTGACCTTTGACCTGTGACCCCAACCCCCGGGTGACAACCCTTCACGGTGACCGACCAGCAATTGATGATGAACCAGTAGCAACCCTCTACCCCCCTCAGCCCCCCACCCACCCCCGTCCGTCCCTCAGTCTTATCTACACTTCTCCATACACTAGAAATATTTACCTCACCCACTACTCCACCCTACCCACCCCACCCTCCCCTCTCCTGCCTCTTTGTTATTCTCTTGATAAAGTAAAATCACTGACTACTCCCTCGCTCCCTCCCTCCGCCTAACCCCTGTTTTTCACCCCCGTCTGACAGCGACCCACCCCCCTGTCACCCATACCCTCCCTCTCTAGCTACACCCTCCACACCGCACCCCCACCCTTCTCCTGCCTGTCACCCTTTGCCCCCTTAGCCTCGCACCCCCCCCCCACACCAACCCCCTCCACCACCCACCCGCCCCCACCCTCTCCTGGTCTGTCACACTCGGCGACCGGTTTGACTGACGGCCGGGACCCGCAGTAGTAACAGGAACAGCCGGCCGGGGGCGCTGTGATCACTGACCGGATCACTGGGCCGCTGTGTGGCGCCCCCTGGGGAGGATCCCTGGAGGCGGGGAGGGAGACGCGATCAGTGACAAGGCGAGTCCCAGGCGGTCATGAAGGCTGGAGCGACTGCCAGGAGCCGCGGGGTCCAGGGGGGGGGGGGGGGTCTCCGGCAGCAAACAAGGCACACTCACCCGCGACCCGCACAACAGGTCCCTGGTTTATACCGATATAGTGACAACAGCAACGAGTTAGACGATTATACTGACATGAACAACTGGTTAGACAGTTACAGTGACAACAGCAACGAGTTAGACGATTATAATGACATGAACAACTGGTTAAACCGTTATAGTGACACGAACAACTGGTTAGACAGTTACAGTGACAACAGCAACGAGTTAGACGATTATAGTGACATGAACGACTGGTTAGACAGTTATAGTGACATGAACAACTGGTTAGGCAGTTACAGTGACAACAGCAGCGAGTTAGACGGTTATAGTGACAACAGCAACGAGTTAGACGGTTATAGTGACAACGACGAAGAGTTATACAGTTATAGTGACAACACCGTAGAGTCAGACAGTTATAGTGAGATCAACGAGTTAGACGGTTATAGTGACAACAGCAACGACTTAGACGGTTATAGTGACAAGAGGAATGAGTTAGACGGTTATGGTGACAAGAGGAATAAGTTAGACGGTTATAGTGACAAGCGGAATGAGTTAGACGGTAATAGTGACCAGAGGAATGAGTTAGACGGTTGTAGTGACAAGAGGAATGAGTTAGACGGTTGTAGTGACAAGAGGAATGAGTTAGACGGTTGTAGTGACAAGAGGAATAAGTTAGACGGTTATAGTGACAAGAGAAATGCTCGTCTAACTCTTTCCTCTTGTCACTACAACCGTCTAACTCTTGTCACTACAACCGTCTAAATATACTGATTTATTTAAAACGTTGACTTGACTCGGGTAGGAACTGAAGTGAAACTTACCAGATCCACCCTCACACTTTGTAAACTTGGAGTAGCTTGGCTGTTGCGAGTTAAATGTTCGCTCGAAGCCTCAAACTGATGATTCGCCGCCCCCCCCCCACCACACTTCTTCCCTTTCCTCTACCTCCCCATCCCTCCCTCCCCCTCTCTTCTCCCCCTCCCCCCTCTCTTCTGCCTCTTCCCCCCCCCCCCTTCCCTCCCCATCCCCTCCTTCTCTCCACCAGCACACGGCCTCTCCACCCAACCCACCCACACTACACCAGACGGGACCATTAGCACACATTCCCGGAGCCCAACCTCCCCCTTCCTCTGCTACCCCGCCTTCTTCAGACCACCGGGCTGCGATCTTTTTCTGTCCCTGTGATCACTGAAGCCGCCCTCTGGCGGGACGCTCGTCAACCACTTGTTAGGGTCACGGGGGTTGACCTTGATCACTTGTTTATGTTCGGTTTCACATCCCTGGATCTAGATCCCGACACCTAGTTACAGCGGTGAGTGACAGATGGCCAGATCCAGAAACAAATCTCTAAGCCATGGGGGGAGGAGGGTGGGGGAGGGAAGGAGGGAGGAGCTAGAGACATACAGGCGGTGACCGAGCTAGAAGAGACAGACGGAAAGATATAGAGAAGGAGAGAAAAAAGAAAGAGCAAAAAACAGGAGGCACAGAGGGTAACAGAGAGAAAGAGGTGAAGAGAGAAGAGCCAGACTGGAAAGAGGAAGAGAGAGGAAGAACGAGACAAAAACAGAGAGGTAAAGAGATAAGTACACAGAGGAAAAGAGAGACAGAAACAGAAGAGCGAGAAAGAGAGAAAAAAGGAGAAACAGGGAGAACGATACAGCAAATAGGAGTCAGGGAAGGTGTTAATATCGTGTGGTATAAACCCCCCGTGAGGCAGCCCCCTCCACGCTCCCTGCCCCAACTATAGCCGTCTAACTCTTCCCATTTGTCACTACAACCATCTAACTCTTCCCTTTTGTCACTACAACCATCTAACTCTTCCCTTTTGTCACTACAACCATCTAACTCTTCCCTTTTGTCACTACAACCATCTAACTCTTCCCTTTTGTCACTACAACCATCTAACTCTTCCCCTTTGTCACTACAACCGTCAAACTCTTCCCTTTTGTCACTACCACCGTCTAACTCTTCTCTTTTGTCATTACAACCGTCTAACATCTTTCATCTTGTCATGGCAACCGTCTAACATCGTTCATCTTGTCATGACAACCGTCTAACCTTTTTCCTCTTGTCACTACCATCGTTTAATTCTTCCCTGTTAATAGTTGGACGGTTAGTATTGCTATCAAAGTGCTATCAAAACAGAAGCGCAGCTGAGGCGTTTATATATTGATTTACTTATAACGTTGGGCCAAGTTCAAATTGTCTCTACAAACGTCTAACTCTTTCCTCTTGTCACTACAATTGTATAACTCGTTCCTCTTGTCACTACAACCGTCTAACTCTTTCTTATTGTCACTACAACCGTCTAACTTCTCCCTCTTGTCACTACAACCGTCTAACGCTTCCCTTTTGTCACTACAACCGTCTAAGTCTTTCCTCTCGTCACTACAACCGTCCAACTCTCTAACGTCTTTCCTCTTGTCACTACCACCGTATAACTCTTTCCTGCTAAGAGTTGGAGGTTAACTTGTCTATATAAACAGAAGCGCAGTTAAGGCATTCATATATTGACATACTTAAATCGTTGGGTCAAGTTCAAATTGACTGATTCGGGCGGGAACTGAAGTAAACTTACCAGATCCACCCTCACACTTTGTAAACTTGGAGTAGCTTGGCCGTCGCCCCAAACAAATCATTTCGCTTAATCACTTCCCATAGATCTATCATCTTGACGCCGACATAAAATGCACCAAATCGGCGAGTTAAATGTTCGCTCGAGGCTTTAAACTGGCAATCTGCACCCCGCCCCCCTTCCTCCTTTTTCTTGTACCTCCCCCATCCCTCCTTTCCCTTCTCTCCTCCCCATCTCTCCTCTCCCTTCACTCCCCCTTTTCCCCATCCCCCACTCCCTCCCACTTTCCCCTCTCCACCAACCCACCCACACTACACCAGACCAGACTAGTGGCACACACTCCCCAGCCCAACCTCCCCCATTCCTTTGCTACTCCCTCCCCCGCCCTCTTCAGACCACCGGGCCGCGGTCTTTTCTGTCCCTGTGATCACTGAAGCCGCCCTCTGGCGGGACGCTCGTCAACCACTTGTTAGGGTCACGGGGGTTGACCTTGATCACTTGTTTATGTTCGGTTTCACATCCCTGGATCTGGATCCCGACACCTAGTTACAACGGTGAGTGACAGATGGCCATATCCAGAAACAAATATCTAAGCCATGGGGGGAGGGGGGTGGGGGAAGGAGGGAGGGGATACAGACATACAGACGGTGACCGAGCTAGAAGAGACAGACGGAAAGATATAGAGAAGGAGAGAAAAAAGAAAGAGCAAAAAACAGGAGGAACAGAGGGTAACGGAGAGAAAGAGGTGAAGAGAGAAGTGGCAGACTGGAAAGAGGGAGAGAGAGAAAGAACGAGACAAAAACAGAGAGGTAAAGAGCAATATACAGAGAAGAGCCAGACGAAAGAACCCGAAGAAAGAAAGCAAAA